>JAUTXX010061855.1:7457-17496 GCA_032273605.1 Panulirus laevicauda
ACTAAGCCTCCATATCCCTGCTTGCAAATGATACTAGATCATATTTGAAAATTTCTTCGGTAGAAGATAATGATATACTACTAATACACACATCAGTGAAGTTTTCAGGAGGCCACTTACTATTTTATACTGTTCAACACGGGTAAGTTTCAGCTAGAGTACATACTTTATTTTGGATGAAGTGTAAAGATGAAAACTCACACCAGCAACTGTATACGATTAAACATAATCACATCACGTCACATCACAATCACATCATTATCCAAAAGTACATGTAACAACTTTTGGTGATTATAACTCCAGAAAGCACAACAGATATGACTGCAAGCTGGATCTTGCGAATCTTCAAGACGAGGTTAAACTATTGATAATTGTGTAAAACACTTGTACTCTCTGGACTACAGTACAGTTATGCACTGGACTAACATCATCCCCCAAGATGAGCAAAATTGGAGACAAAAATGTACATAGGTCAATCAATGACCATTTATAATTCAAAATGTCTGAGAAGAACTGAAAGCACTCGGACACTCTTCTCTATGGACACATTGGAGATTTATCATAAAAATCAGAAAAATGCTGGAAAGAACTGTTCTCAAACTATGCTATGATTTCCCTAAAAGTACAACTCGGAAAACCATAAAACATCACTGCCACAATTAAAAGTACCATAAATATGATGAGAAATCTAATATTATCATTATATAAACCCAAAACCTTTCTCCAAGCACCTGTATCTTTAAGGGTGAACTACAATCAGTTGCATTAAAAGGATGGGTGCCTTTGGAGTGAAAAGTTCTTCAACAAGATTGTAATCGGATGATATGACCTTGCTGAAGGTAATACTTAACTTGCAGTGTAACCACAAGCAAGTTAAGGTCAATAATGCTTACGATAAGAAATAAGAGTTGTAAATACAGAGTACCCAAACCTGTTCAACTCACTCCTGTCAAGTAATGGAAAATCATAAATGAAGCAGTGGAGTAAAATTTCACAATTATCTATAAAGTATACACGATCATCTAGGACGAAAAGGGCATATACAGATTGCTGGCCAGTCTCAAACAGCCAGATTAACACAAGGAGCAACAATGCACATTGGTCCCTGACTAAAATGTAGATGAGCCTCTAAAATCACCACAATATTTATGTAATGGGAACTAGGCTATCATGCAATTTTTATTTGCACACATCCTTACACAAACCCACCAGCCTCAATGCATCACAAAAATACCAGAATCATGAAAATCTCTCATCACTAAATCACAATTCACAGACACACTTCAGATGCATAAGGTCTATGCATGCCCTCAAATGTGTGGAAACTGATATATAATACGGTGGTGTGGATGTAAAGTATGAAGATGTCTACAGTAGAGTGTTTTGTGCAGGTACGTGAATATGTGAGAAGACATTTACAAGTATGAAAAGAGGCTGAGGCGGGAAGTGTTACTGAGGTGGCAGAGGTCCCTCCACGGGTTACAGAGTGTTTACAAAGGTGCAGAGGTGGCTATAGATGTTTGATCAACACTAGATTGTGGCATGGGCTGAAAGCCCAGGGGCTCTACACTAAAGAGGAGCCTATTAAAGCAAAAACGTTTTTTACTTTTTATTTCTTTTTCAATATTCAAATCTACTCTAAAAAAAGTCATTATAATCCTTATGTGACAAACACATGCATTAGGTAAAGAAATTTTGTCCCATCCAAGGATAAGCCTATGATAATATGAAATGCTAAGAATAAGTGACAAGTGCAACAATGTTCATCATTGAGGAAACAAGCATCAAAGTTAGAGCAAAATAAAAAGCGATAAAAGTGATGAAAACTGAAAAATTTTGATGAATTTGGTCTCATTTTGATGGCACTTTGTGGCATATTATGGGATTGATGAGGGAGAGAGGAAAAATGACTTAAACAGTATGTGTTATAATTACTACATACAAGTTTTCTGTTTTAATTCTACACTTTTCCATTGCTCTACATTTCTCTTTATATTCCTAAAGTAGCCTGATACACAAAGCTGCATTTCACTATCAGAGGGACTCATGTTATATAATATTACTACAAAATCATTGGAAAAAAAAGCAAGCTCAAGCACAGCACATGTAAATAAACATAAAATGCTCATTGTAATGCTGGCCTGGGAAGCTTGGCTTGATCCTCATTGGCTGTGACACTCACGAGCCTGCTACAGCCTGTTACGTCAATGCTCACTGGTTCCTGCCTTTGGTTGGTTCATCAGTGATGCACTCCCAATTTCTACCCTTCCTAATTCCAGCATTTGGTTGCTCACCAGCTGTAAAACCAGTGAAATACTAGCTTGACAGTGATGAGTCAACTATGTGAATGCAGTGCCAACTGACAGAGGAAGAACATACAATTCTGGCATCAGAGAAAATGGATTTTTGGGCCTACAGTCGATTCATTACTGTTACATTGAATGCCCCATATGATCAATGTGGGGCACAGGACATCTTGGCTTGCTTTAGCTCCTAGGCCTTGTACAGGTTAATCTTGTCCTGTGTATGATGGTCCCTACATAAGCGTATGGTGCAAGTGTGAAGGTGCTCGTATGTGTTTGGAGGTACTTAATGTGAAGTATTTAAATTTGATGTGTGGAACACCTGCAAGCAAGTTATAGGAAAGAATGATTTGCATGGACATCTGTTATCCACTACAAGTCTTGAGGGTGCAGTGTATTTATTTATTTTTCTTTCTTAACAATCCACCCTAAGCCAAAAGCCCAGAGTATTGTGTCTTTCCAAATTGGATTTTAAAACTGCATGAAAACTCCTTTGGGACTATACAAGAAAAGTTTCTATGTAGTTACTGATGATAATATCAAATACACTTAGAGAATATTTTAGATGATCTGCAGAACTTGCATTTCATGTTCGAATGTAGCAAATTATTTACATTTTATACGAGTAGATGTATAATCAATAAGCACAACAGTTCAACCCTTGGGTATGATAGCCTGGACCATAAGGGTAAGGCCAAAGATCATATCATCTTCATTCTACCTATCCTCACCAACGCCACCCCAGCCTGGTGCTCCTCTCTATCCACAGAAGCAGGAGGTAGAAGGTGTGCAAAGAAAGAGCATGCAGAATCATCCTAGGACTATCTTACACCACCTACTAAGATGCCCTTATCTTGCTGAACGTGTACACCCTTTCTGACCAACACTGGCAGTTCAGCTTATCTTGCTGAACGTGTACACCCTTTCTGACCAACACTGGCAGTTCGGCAATAAACTGTTGACGTACCCACGACAGAGACCTTACTCTCAGTGCCCCTCCACCGTAGACATTATTACAATCAACTTCTAATCACAGCTCGTACAGACAGATATAAGAACAGTCCTATAAATACCACTATGAACGTCATACACAATCCATGAACAGTACATAGCTAGGCAAGTAAACAGCTTGGTATCCTGTAAGTTATGCTATGTGGTATGTCAGCAACTGTATTAATGCAACTATTCACCCCTAAATGTTCACTAACTTCATGATATATAAACCATAGTATTTACTCTGTAAATGTTCCTGTATGTCTGCCACCCTGACTGTCTAGATGTGCCTCACCCTTGATCTTAAGCTCTTTTATGATTAGTTAACTAGTTACTATCTTGACATCCCAGTTCTGTAACATCTGTATTACTCAGCTGTGTAATTTCAGCTAAATAGCTGCCTAAATTCAATAAACAATTATTTATTTATTTATGATCATACCCATGGGTTATACTGTCATGCCCAAGGGTTGTACTATTGTGCTCAAGGGGATGATTTCAAAAACGTATTTTTGTGGAAGGGAACTGGAGGTGAGGAGAAAGAGTGTGTATGCGTGAGGGCTGGCGACTGACCTAGCTGTGATGAGAGTATCTTACGTGCCGCTCCTGTGCGCTGCTAACTGGGCGCGTCTCTCGGATCCCGATACCAACATCTGCAACAAACGCCACACTTAGTCTCACAGAATGTTATACGTAGATGAGATCATTCTTACATAAGCTAGTACAAAAAAGGAGTCTTCTTACATTCTGTGAGTTCAGGAAAACGTCAGAACAGAGTTACTGTCTGTATGCCATGAATGGCCTACCCTAACTCCCCATACTCCAAATAATACTTGATAATTTTTTCCTGCATGTTCTCTGTGTTCTATGTTCACAATGTAGTGTCAAGAATAGATCAAGAAAAGGCATTAATGTGCTCACATCAATTCTCTAGCTGTCATGTATATATGCACAGAAACCAAAGCCTCTCTATCCACAGCCAAGCCCCACAAACCTTTCTGTGGTTTCCTGACTTTTTCTTACGTCATGATTGAGCCTACTGACAACACACTGCTCCCTGTGTACTACATCACTCCAATTTGTTCTATCTCGTGTACCTCTTACATCCTCCTACATGTTCAGACCCTAATGATTCAAAGTATCTTTTCATTCCATCCTTCCATCTCATCCTTGGTCTCCTTGTTCCCTCCACTTCCAATGAATACATCCTCTTAGTCAGCCACTCCTCACTCATCCTATCCATATGTCTGAACCATTTCAGCACAAACTGTATGTATTCTGCTCATTACCACATCTCTTTATCACAGTCATCCCTTACTAGATCAACCCTCCCCACTGCAAATATTGCCTCAGGCATTTCATTTCGGCAAATCCACCCTTTTGGGTGCATAGGTTTGTAAGGTAGGTGACTCCCATTTCTACAGAACCATCAGGGCTACTGAACCATCAAACATTCCCATCTTTGCCTTCACAGACAGTGGCCTCCTGTTGTCAGTCTTTCTCGTGTAAAACTCTGCCCTGTTACACATCCTACGGCTCACTTCAGCACCCGTAGTTCCATTTGCTGCCATGTCTACACCCAGTTATCTACAACATCCCACTTATTTCAGTTCTCTTCGTTCAAACTCACACTCCATCGAACCATTTCTCTCCCCAGCTAATTCTGATTACCTTGATTTTATTTATGTTGATTCCTTTCACACACACATGCCTAAATTTAGTTGGGTCTGCCATCACAGCTGTGTCATCTGCAAACACCAAATGAATCACCTCTTCCGACAGGCCACAGAGCTACTCTCTCTAACCCTTACATTTACCTCCTTCACTACCCCATCCAATATTAGACTGAGCTTTCATAATGATATCCCACATCCTTGATGCAGTCCCGCCTTCAACTGGAGCCACTCACTTTCTTCTCTTCCTACTGGTGCACATTCCTTATTTGTATGATATACTAACATAGTATATCCCACAAAGCCCCTCTCAACGCAATCAGTATTCCTTTCCTTCTCTTTCTCAAGTAAATTGTTCAAAGTAAACATCTGGTCCACATGTCCTCTACCACTCCCAATCACTCACATGCCTTCCTTGCTGGTACAGCACTTACATCTTTATTTTCTCTTCCGCCAGCAACTTTAATTCATCTTTGCCCTTTCTCACATGCCCACATCCCATTATCCATATGCCACACAATTATTCCACATAGGTAAACAAAGCTTTGCACCATCAAGTCAAAATGATACTGAAATAATACACAACAACTTAAATCACTCTTCGACTGGTGCACTAGTTAATTACGAATTGGTATGTAACATATGGGTGGCCCTTACCAGAAAATTGAGCCAATGATATAACAAAATCTATTACCACAGAGGAAAAAAATTAGAATAATACAGTTGACAGGCAGTAAATAAACACCAACTGAACAAACAACATATCAAAAGCCAACAATGATGGAGAATAGAAATTGTAAAAGCATGTCAAACAAGAATTAACGGAAAATGAACAAAACAAACCACTGTTTACAGAGTATGGATATGAAGGGCAGCAAACAATGCAATAAAGTTTTCAGAAAATGAACTCTATGGATTCAACTTAACACTGCTAAAGTTAATATAAACCAGAAACAGGCCAATGTTCTGAGAAATCAGGAACTATGACACGAAAACAGACCAACCCTGGAAGAGAAAAAACTCTCATAACTGTTCTTAACAGAAAAAAAAGATTGTAAGCAAAGCACCACGGAACATTGGTAACAGAAAATAAGAAATGCAACTAAAAAAAACACTCCAAAGACTGATATCAACAGAAAATGCAGTCTACAAAAATGTTATAACCTGTGAGACAAGGTGTGCTACTACAACATGCTGGTTTCTGGGGCTGTCTTTATCCCTGCATCTCATTCTGAATGATTCCCTTGAAAACAATGGTATGACCCTTTGGTATACTGGTGCGCTCCAGAGTATGGAAGGATTCAAATTAGGACAATTAGGTATTATTATCTGCGTCTGTTAGAAAATTACACATACTGAATCCTAATCAATGATCATATTAGTCAGAGACCTTCTGGGAGTCTGAATAAAAAACTTCAGCCTTGTGTATTCCCTCAACAGATTCTATTCTTGGATCCCATCGTAATGACTGAGCAATTGTGGAGGACGGCAGCATCAAGCCCTGCTCTGGCTTGTGTAAATTTCCTATTTCTATATACTGAATTCTGTAACCTCTTTTCTCAATACTGTTTCAAATATCTTTATGCCATGCAGTGTTAGTGGCCCGTAATTTTTTTGGAACTGCTTTGTTCTTTCCCTCGCACAGAGGACCAAGTCAGTAGTTTTTAAACTCTCTGGGATAATACTGGCTTCAAAACTTTTCCTACAGAAAATGTTAAATGTTTTTACCAATTGTTTTCTGAACTCTTTTATGAGGATAGAGCTCCAAGTTTGGTATTGTCAATGGGTTTCTCAAAATAAGATGGAGGGAAAATTTGTTTCTGTTTGTCACAGTGCAAGGACTGTTTAAGAAGATTTCCATTGGGTTGTCACTAAACACAAATTACTGGTGCTCTAGATTTTTATTTCTCCACTTCAAATCATCCAAGTATGAAGCTTTTTATGTACCTCAGGAGCCAAAAGTGTGAATTGTTTTGGACTTTCTCTTTGCAGAGGAAAAGAAGTATTCAGCATTCTTTTCATTGTCTCACAGAGCTTTTATTTTTGTTTCTCGCACATTTGGTGGTTTTGATGATATTCATTTTTAAACTTACCACCTGCACGTATTGAAAACATTATGGACTGCCGAGCAGAACACTTCAAGGACTTACTAAACACATAACTAGACCAGCCAGGTTGTAGAGGGTATGCAGTTCTGTAGGCCATGGCTCCAACTTGACCAGCTAGGGATCGGAGGGTAGGTAGAACTGTGGGCCACTGCCTCAGTTTGAGCAGCCAAGTTGTGTAGGGAAGGTTAAGCCTGCAGGACATGGCCTTAACTTGACTAACCGGGTTGTGGAGGGTACGCAGGCCTGCAGGCCGTGGTCTCAAACCGAGCAGCAAGACTGTGGAGGGTTGAAAGCCAGCTTTCCCAATCTGGGCTACCGCCTGCCACACATCCCTACTCCCTTCATTCAATTCATCAATTTTCCATTAATTTGGTGCATGCCCATCAGTCAGGTCAATCTCAAGTCCACTGCATTAAACATAATATCATTGATTCTCAAAAACCCGTGTTGCATCTTTAATTTTCCTTTCTTAAATGCAACACTGATATGGACCCAAACCATGGCTACATGTCATGAATAAGTTAACAGAACACAGTATAAATATTATAGAAAAATACAAAAAGATTAAATACAATACAAACAAGTCTCCTACTGGGCCCAAAGATAACAGTATGGCTTTTGCCAGAAAATTTTAAACTCCTTTGCCATGGGGTATACAAATCTTGGCACCGACTGTCAGATGACCTTATGTTCGGCCAACACACACTGCCAACCATCACTTCTATTTAAGTGGCAGTTGGCTGCAAGCTATGAACTTTGAAAATCAGTGAGGACACTTGAAAACACATGTTTCCTAAAGCAGTATACCAGAGCATTTACTCTCCACACTAGCATTAAAACAGTTTTACTGTAGACTAATATGTCATGATACTTGAAAACACTCCGATGTTCCTGACTAACATATTCACTTATACCAATACCACCTTTTTAAGGCAGGCGAAACAGCCAAGTTAGCAAATATGTGCACAGCATTCCCAGCCGCACTGGCAGTAAAAAATCAAAGTTACTGCAAATGTCAGAAATCACTCAGTCTTACTCTCTGGAGTGCAGGGGGAGGGAAAGACGTGGCATAATTATACAAATAGATTTCACTCGAAAGTGTGAAAAGCTACAGGTGAAAAATAATCATTTTCAAGAGATATAACCCGGGAGGACCTTGCAAAATAACAACATAGGTAAGTAAAGGTATCATGGGTACAGAACGCACTGTGAAACACCACCAATGTGAAGTGTACGTGAACAAACTGACTGTGGACCAAAAGAGCCGAGTTGATCAGCAATGGAACAGCGATGCGTTTCCTGAGCTCAGGATTGGATACCAGCTTCCTTAATCATCATACAGTACTGTATCCGTTTAATTCCCTTAGCACGATGGTGCAACCACTGGTATAGCCTCTCATCTAACCAAACCTCAAAGGGCTACGTCAAAGGACACGCTATATCATACCTCAGGATCGAGCCACAGTGCTCAAGGTATTACGGTATAGAAAGACCTCTATCCGTTAGGGGTTATAATGAAGAAAGGGCCCTATCCATGAGGAACATCCCATCTATCCACGAACACCATTTTGCTACCTATAAGGCCAACCCTCCCTACCCATAAGGAAAAAAATCCCCCTACCTATGAAGACAATCCCCCTTCCCATACTCATATGGGAGAAAAATCTCCCCACACATGAAAGCAATCAATCCCCCACCTCCCTCCCCTACCCAAGAGGACAATCCTCTACCCATCCTCCCTCGGGCAATCCTTTCTACCTAGGAGGACAATCCCTCATACTTAAGAGAACAATCCCCCTGCCCATGATATTCCTCTCACCTTCGAGGGCCATCCCTATACCCCACAAGGACAATCCCCTATCCATTAGGACAATCCCACTACCCACAAGGATAATCCCTCTACCCACAAGGAAAATGTTCCTAACCATGAAAACAATCCACCTTATCATAAGGACAATCCCCTATCCACGAGGACAATCCCCCAATCCACAAGGACAATCCCTTCCTCCCTCCGCCCACCAGGAGAACGAGACAAAGCGGGCCGGGATAAAGAGAGAGAGGCAGAGTGGGACAATAAATACGGAGGCGCGTCATGACGGTAGGTTTTACGAGAGGCGCTGCCACCAACACCTGCTGCTCCTCCTCCTGCCAACACCACCACCACAGCTGCCACCACCACTACCAACACTCACTGCCACCACTCACAACCACGTACGTGGAGTATCACGACACACACACACACACGAACACCTTACTAAACCACAAGTTCTCACCCACACGGTGAACAGTGTGACAACGTAGCTTAGTGTGGGTGTGGGGGTGTAGTGGGGGTGTGGGTGTAACATCAGAAAACCCTACCTAGTATAGCCTGTGTTGTTGGTAGTGGGTCGGGTTTGCTGGTGGTCGACCGAGAATGTTGTTGGCCGTGTCTCCCGTACGCCCACAGTGCGGCCTAGCCGATCCGGGTACATTTGGTTTGTAAACAGATACTCAGGGTCTGAATCTACGGGTCTAATGTTCTGATGTAGAAGGTAGATATGGTGTTTGTAGAACCATAAGTTGTAGATTGAGGGTAAATATAACAAGTAGCGATAGGAGTTTAGCAATGGACGAGATACGAACGATACGACAATATGATTAAAAAAAAAAACATCCGGAATGGCATTGTTATGAGAGAACACACCGAACAATTGTAGAACATTATTGAATAAGGCAGAACATAGTGTTTATGGTCATTAATTCACCAGGAGTAGATTGTGAGTTTAAAGACACTCAAACAAGCAATTGGGTGATCATTTGCACAAGAAAAACAACCTTTGTGAGAGAGAATACATGGATTTTAGGCGAAGGAGTTCCAAATGGGCAGCAAATTTCAGACTTCTACGCGAGAGTGAGCTCTCTCTCGTGGACACAATAGACAAACGTGGGGGGATGAAAGCCTTTGACACTACTACAATACAAG
>JAUTXX010061966.1:0-17493 GCA_032273605.1 Panulirus laevicauda
ACACTGTGACTTCAAGGATTTCCAAACATTCCCTTTGATAGTCTTCAAAATGAAGTGAACAACATTTGGCGGCGTTGTTATGATCATTTCAAAGGAAGGCCTCAAGAACCCAAATAACGACTAGATCAGCCGCCTAATAAACTGGAGACTAGCTGGAAGACCGAAGACTGACTGGTGATGAACAATTAAACATCTCGTTAAAAAGAATGAAAGCAGAGTCGCGGGAGTCCACGAAGTATATTATAACCTTGAACAAATGAAGGAGTTCCTCCAGGGAGTCCCCTTCCCCAACATGATGGAATTTAGGAATCATGTAGTGTACGGTGAGAAAGAAACATGGAATGTTAGGGTATACTTCAGACACAAAGACAGCTCCATTGGTTTACGATTGCGCGTTAATAGAACGTGGTGCGTAGAGGGGTTCCTCAAGATGATGGCCTGAGCTGTACAACGAAGGTTATTATAAGGCAATGCAAGTCACAGAAAAATAATCTCAACATTAAATCAACAAAAAAAAAAAGTTTCTGGTAATGTTGCTCTTGGCGTGTATGAGGCCAGGGTTTTCCGCAGAATTCGCTCCATCCACGAGACCGATAACCAAAAGTTCCATGGCTGCCTAAAAACCTTTAGCGTCTTACCTGACATTCTGTGATAGTCACGGAGCCTGGAGGAGAGAGATGGGAAAGAACAGCTGCTACTGGGGGCGTCCTAGCGACAAGTGAGCGTGCCGTGGTGTAGTTCCTCCGGCACCGGCTGTCACAAGTCCAGCAACGCCCCACTGGTGACAAGCACTGTCCCTCCCCTGTCCCAGTTGGGGCATTATCTCGTGCTTACTCATCCTTCTCTCACTCCTCGCCTCGAACACTCGTGCTTTAATCAAATCGTGAATAGAATTATGGCTGTCAGCAGAAATCAATTCCGTTTTATGCATATATACTTACTTCCTAATCCATGAGTCCCTTCTATCTTTATGAAGCATCTGCAGCACTCAGGAAGCTGGCCACGTCCACCTATCGGAACCACAGATCATAGAATGTTGGGTGTGAGCGTCAACATGCAGGGCAATTGAGAAGTTAAGTGCTTGGTGTTTTCTGAATGGTAGTTGCATGGTGGGCATGATCTTGGGATATGCTGGAAACGGTTTTTGAAGTGTTTTAATGGTAATTGATGTCCAACAGAGTAAAGGGGAGAGTGTGACGTGTTTTCTGGGGAATATGGTTTGTAACAGGAGTATGCACGGTGGGCTGGAGTTTACGAGTGAGTTGGGAGACAGGTTGTTCTGTGGTTGCCGGATTATTTCAGTGCTTGTATTTTGGCATTGTGCTATTTTGGCGGTGGGGGCGATGTGTGAGCAGAGGTCAATGAAATGAGGCAGGGGTAAGCTTTTTAATTATACCTGGGGGTTTGGGTTGGAGGAGTCTAGTGCTGATGGATAGATTTGTGAAACATTGAGGTAGGACTGTGTTGGAAGGATTATCTTTTTCATTGTGAAGATGTTTAGCGTTTGTGGCTGGCTGTTAGGCAGCCAGTGATTGTTCGAAATGCACCATTTTGTGTGGTTTGCACCCTTGTTGTATTTGCTTGTAAGTGGTGGAAAACCAGGCAGTTGAGGCATAGTTTAAGGCGGAGCAGATGAATCGTTTGTATATGTATGATGTTGAGAGATTCTTTTACTTGTCCAAACCAGGTGCCAGTTAAGTGTTCTTAGGGTATTTAGTTTGTCTTCCTTTGGCGCTGATGTTTTTGGATGGGGACAATGTCATGTGTGGAAAGTATGTGATGCTGAATACGGAGGGTGTGAGGGTGTACCTGGATTGATATCTGTCTAAGGTTAAGACTTTTGTGGAGATGCAGGCATTCTTTTCTGGGTGAGCCATTGTTGCAACTGTGTAATGTAGTGCCATATGCTTGATGTTGCTACTGTGGTGTCAGGGTGTTGTGATGTGATCGTAAGGTAGTCGGCATTCGAAAGGAAATACATGTTGAAGAATTCCCTGAAGTGATGGGGTAGTCGGCATTCTAAAGGAAATACATGTTGAAGAATTCCCTGAAGTGATGGGGTATCGCAAATATAAGTATTCACTCCATGTAATTCATATTGCGAAAAGGGTGACATTTTGAAAGGGTCACTTTCCTGTGATCGTCGTATCACTTGATGAATTACTAGTTATCACATGCCTCGCGATATCGCTATCTCTGGCACAACAGGAGCCGCGCATTGTGATTGAGTCACGTGAGTGATAACAAAGCACAACACCGAGATATGATGTGGCTAAAGTAAGGGTGGGAATGGGATATCCACTGCGTGTACATGTTTGTACAGTGCTGCTTCATGTGACAAGGTAGGAAGGAGTCTTACTAGCCTCCTGAAATATGGCTGGAATTTTACTAGTCTCCTGTGACAGGGATAGTGCCTCTGCTGTGGCAGGGTTGGAGACTCACTAGTCATGTAATGGGACAATAGCCTTAGTAGCCTCCTGTGACAGGGCCAGTCTAAACATTCTCTACCAGCAGCATGTTCTGTGACAGAACTGAAGCTGCCAGACTAGGGTTTTTGTGCTCAAAATATATATCTTTTGACTTCATGAAATCTATAAAGTGATAAAATCTCATGGTTATTCTGCACCTATCACCACAAAAAAGATATCAAAGAACCTAAAACTATTAATATGCAATCATACATTTTGGCTTCCTATAAAAAATACATTAGATTTTCTAAAAATTTCAATACTTTTATTTCTACTGTCATTATTCAATTCACATTTGATTTAAACCATTTTTTTTTTTAGCATTCCATTAGTACATATTCCATGGTAATATTGTAATTGCAGGTATTGCATACTGGGGCATGTTCCTTCTCCATTTGGCGGCCATGAGTTTACATAACATGAACAGTCCCTTAGATGGCAGAGATTCTTCTTGAAAAGGAGATTCCTACTGAAAGAGGAAGGCCATACTTCAACCCCTTAGTAGTTTCTTTTTCTTTTGATCTTCAAAGCACCATTTAGCTTATCATTTGCATACAACATAACTGATATAACTCATATATAGATAGGTTGATGTAGCTGTTTCATCCTTGCTAAATACAGCTGTTTCATTACTGCTAATACCAACATGTCAAGGACACCACCATAATCCCAGTTTTAGGCTTTAAATGAATTCTTACAATCCATTTTCAGACTTTTTGAAGTTTGGGGTACATTGGAGAAGAGTGTGATATAGCTTGGAGTGTTCTTTGGAAATTGGAGTAAATTGCAATTTTTTTTTTTTTTTGGAGGGGGATCACTGAATTAATCTTAAAGTGCAGCTACAACTTCAGCTTTCTTAACAAAATACTCAGACACTTCTTTTGCTCTTTCATCAAGCTGTTTCGGTTTCTCTTTCCTGTTCCAATATAAATATTTTTACCATATCATTTATTTTCAAAGTCTTTTTGTTTTCAGTTCCATACTCCAAATGTAATTTTCTTTGCAACATTGGCAAATCTGGTGCTGAGTCTTCCATTTTGAACTGTACCCTACAAATATTTTGGTACTAGCTTCCGTCCAGGTTAGAGACCTATTGGCCTCCTCTGAGAGAACTGAAGCCTCTAGTATCATTATTATAGAACTAAAACCTTAATAGTCTCCTGTGACAGAATTAGAGTTTCACCAGTTTCTTTCACCAACAGGGCTGGTTCCTGTGACAGGACTAGAGTTTCACCAGTCTCTTTAAGCGGGCTGGCTCCTGCAACATGAATAGAGACTCTATTGTCAGACCAAGCTTTTCCTGCTCAGACTTGAGCTTTCTTAGCCACTAGCAAAAATACTCAGACTATTTCCTTGCTCTTTTCGATTTCTTTTCCTCTTCTGATAACGCATCTTGCTTTGTTTAAGCATCCTTTCAAGGTTTTCAAATAGTCTTTTCCTTCTCTGTTCCATATTCTTAAAGTACCACTGATGCTGAAAGGCTTTTTTCTTGAACTGGACTTTGATAAGCATATTCAGCCAGAAACTAGCATGAGACAGCTTGAGCCACTGATTTCCTTTGATAGGGCTGAAGCCTCTTCAGTCTCCTGTGACAGCATTAAAGCATCTCATGGCAGGCCTAAAGCTTCTCATGGCAGTGTTTAATATCTTTCATGGCAGGGTTGAAGCCTCACTAGTCATGCATGGGAGGGCTACAGAATCTACAAGCCCCTCAAGAAGATACTTCTCCTGTAGTTTGCACTTCCAGCATACCAACTTACTAAAAGGGTCGATGACCCATAGAGTATTTACCATTGTAAACAGTTTTCCATATAAGGGAATTCACACTACTCCTAACTCAAATTCTATTATAATTATAGAAAAAATTATCTAAACACTATGATGAATGCAAAAATGCATTACTCAACAAAATGCTACAATGAATGTTCTTTGCTTTACAAAACCCCAAATGTTCTTCAGTGGAATGACAAATACCAAAATAACCTTTCTTAAATTTTATTTTTAGCTTACAACAATAGTTTCATAATACCAAAATAAACACAAGCCCTTATGACAACCTATGGATTTGGGGCTAGGATAGAGACCTCACTTCTACAAATCGAATTCTCAAGAGAGATGCATATGAACAAATGATACAACCCATGTAACTGGGAACAATTAAAAAATGTAGGCAAATAGAGGTTAACATTTCGAGTAAATACCATCTTGTCTGCAATTTCACCGTTCTAAAATTCACGTCAGACTGAAACATATTACATACATGTATAGATCACATGTGATTGCTTTTAGTATTCCACACAGAGTGAAAAATTCCTATAAATTCCATCTTAATTTTTGACAATCAGTACTATTTCCCATACCAGGATAATTCAATAAAAGATGCATGTACCCTACATTTGCGACATGAAACAACTTACGATATAGCCAAGTTTAGGCATTTTTCAGAAATGCAATGCAATTGTAATTACATTATTACTATGAAATTATTTACTACGAACAAGAGCGGTGTTCCATCTTGAACTTATCAAAATCAATGGGCTTGATATTCCATTTCATTAAAAACAACTGAAAATCCACTCTAATCCTTTACCATCCATCCTTGTTTACACTGTGTGTGTATTGCAGTAATCCCATTTGGAGAACAAATAAGATATGGATATAAATTACTGGCATCAATTCAGTAAAATAAACAGGGTAAAAAAAAATTAGTATTTTGCCATCCTAGTTGCAGGTTTTGATCATGCATTCTCTGAAGTATTAAGATTACATAATGAATTTACTGATTATCCCATTAATTTTTTCTAAATATGGAAAATAACTGTACAAATTAATAATTAATGCACAACAAAAGCACTATTCAAGCAGATTTTGTGTAGAGAACCTTCAATACAGCAAACAATATCCTTCTCATTTATGGAGTACAGTGCAGTGCAAATGAACCTTTTCCCCTTATATGTACACAGCATGACACTTCAAAATTATGAGTCACCTTTTTTCCAATAAAGATTTATGCTAGTATCAAGTCAACAATAACCAATACAGAGTATAATATCAAAGTCACACCTGTGTACAATGGTTTCATGTCACTCACATAACCTCGTCAAAGGTGACTTCTCACTACTGGAGTAACCTCATGCAAGCAGAGTCCGGTAACACCTTTATACTAACATGATGTCAACTGAAGTATTTCAAATAGGTTTTTACTTGGTTATAAGCAATGTGCCTCTACATTACTTTCAAAGTAGGAGCTGAAGCAACAATGTACAGTCTGTTCAATGAAGCACCATCTGCAAGTCAAGGAGGTGGACACTAACCCATAGGCAGAGCAAAGTCTGTTATGATTTATAGTGATAAATGCAATACTAAATTCTATTACAAATTTTAGTTTCATTCTCAATCACCAATTCCCGAGTTAACATGGAAACGCCAAAATCAGGCAAAACAAGGATGCATCCATTCTCTACCAGTCATATTTAAGGCAACAGAACCACAGTTCCCTCCCTATCCACAACCAGGCCCCATAAAACCTCCCAAGATTTACACCAGACAATTTACATGCCCTGGTTCAGTCCACTGACAGAATACTGACCCCAGTACACCACATCATTCAATTTGCTCTATCCTGCACACACATCTCACCCTCCTGCATGTTCAGGCCCTGATCACTCTTTTTCATTCCATCCTTCTGTCTCCACTTTAATCTCCCTGTTCTCCATGTTCTCTCCACTTCTAATATAAAAACATTTATGAACAAAATTAATTTGAATACCTACCATCAACATTATGTGCCCAAACTGTGAAAAAAATACACTTTAACGTTGAAACTTCAAAAAAAAATTACCTTAAGCAGCAAACAAACAAAATTATGTTTTCTATTGTCATATGGAATAAAATGGCATGGCCATGTGCAAAAAATGGAAGACACAAGAGATACCTTAAGTATTTGAAGTAACCCCCTAAAGGAAGATATCCAGCAGGATATCCTAAGTTGAGAGCTTGCTTAAAAAGACAGAAGACCAAAAGAATTGAAGAAAACAGAATTTGAGAGTAGATATGTGAGGAGAAGACTAGCTGAGAGGCCAGCGACACACAGAGATTAAGTTTAATTGTTGTATGGTAAGAAAGATGAAAGTTTTACATTCCTTGGTACAGTATGAGGTGAGAATCAATGCTTTGACACATGCATAAGCAATCACTGGAAAATCCTGAAAAGTAGTTAAACACAACTCTCACAATCTAAATTTTCAAAAACATACATACAAAACCATAAGGCAAGAGGAAGTTTAATGTTTTTTAGGCTATAAATGTAGAATAATAAAAAATACTTTCCTTAATGCATGGAAGATAATGATAGGTTCTAAGAACCTTACTTTGCAAAGTTAAAGGAAATGAATAATTGCTGCATAAAACACTTATAAGGATATAGCTCATATAAAACAAATCTCTGGCTGATTCTATTACCTCTAATGACAATTAAAACTTAGTTAAAGTTATAAAAGTTTAAATGAGTGTAAACCTCAAAAATCAAGAAATATTGGGGTTAATCCCTCCAGCTCTAACGGCTAGAATGGATCACTAAAAGCTAATCTCATGTATGGACTAGGTCATCAGTCATTATTATCATTCCTCCAGCCAGCTGGGATGAAAGACATACAAAGGGGGCAACAGCATGGTCAATGAAAATATTCCCTAGAAGAGTTTTGTAACCATGACACAGTCACTGCTTTCTATGACGCCCGAGCAATTATAAAGTGGTTACAATAATGATCCCTCTAACTAAGGCACAAGATAGATAAAAAAGTGGTTCTTATATCAAAAGGCTAAACTATTCTACTACTGTAGGAAGTGATAAGCGTAACTTCCACATCACACAGAAGAAAACTTACCAGAATGCAAATGTATACATTGCTACTGTGAGAACTGTAAGCTGACACAAGCTAAGCAACCTAGATGCATGAACACATTACAGAACTTTTTTTTGTCACCAGAGTACCAGCATTGTTTTATAATTACCTGTTTGTAAAATCAGGAGAGGGAACTCACTGTCAGACTACTTTTTAAACTCTTGTATGATGTCCACACTCTATCAGACTACTTTTTAAACTCTTGTATGATGTCCACACTCTGTCAGACTACCTTTTATTCTTGTATGATGTCCACACTGACAACCTCAAAATTCAGTTTATTCCATAAACCCAACACTCATACTATAAGATTACTTCTGTACATCTTTTCTCAAGTTTCTTACTTTATTTAGTATTATGACCTCTAGGTGTTTTGTCCTCAATTAGTTTCTGTATTTCTTTAGGTGCAATGAGCAAGTTTAAGAAACACTAGTTTTAGCCTTATATAAGACATACTCATTCAGCTAAAAATTTCAAAATTTGATTATTACATGAATATAATTCTAATGTCTGCCAGCAGAAGTTTGTCTCCCTCATCCTTACTATTCTCCTAAGGTAGAACTCTGGTGACAGGTTAGGGTTAATACTGACTCCCACATCTTTCATGTATGCAAGATTTCCTGCTATATAAAATTTTTTAACTATCCCATCCTTATTATTGTAAGTTTACTTAGGCTGAATTTCATCAACCATCCATCACACCAACTATCGATTTTATTTAGATCCCTTTAAAGTTGACATTGTCCCACTTGTTTTTTATTTCCTTCATGAACTCATGTACATCAATGTCAGCACAAGCATATTCTTAAATAAATGGAGGTTCAGAATTTTCCAGCAATAACAATCAAAGATGAGTAAAGGCAGCTCTTTTCCCAGTTAATATACCTAAAAGAAATTAAGATCATCTTAAAATCCATGACAACCTTGTCACCTGCCTCAAATAAGTATTAAGCCAAACCATCTAAATCCAAAGGATACTGCTTCCCCTATTTTTTCTTCAACAAACTTCAGGAATATCTACAAATATTAGTGATGCTTCAAGCCAAACAAGAACCACCATCTTGTATCTCATCTTGCAACACCTGAGCATTCTCAAGCCCTTCTGCTGCAAATGGTTGTGTCATCTCTGGTCCTTCAGTTTCTCTACTTCCTGAAGATATCATCTTACACATCTGACTACATTTCCTCTTAATCAGCACAACCTGTGTTAATAAGAGAGCTCTGATTTTAAGCATATCTAAACAAGAGAATACACAATAAGTTATTTTACATCCATTTGTGTTCATGACAATACTATACTGTAATAGCAATTAGAAATTTAACTGGAACTGCAGGGTCAACTAACAGTGCACTCAACACATTTTCATTTGTTAAAAAAAAAATTTCCCTTGTATTCACTACCGAGTCAAAAATTACTGATACTCTTAAAATCTGAGATACTGAGAACTCTTAAAAAGTATTGGAAGATTTCTCTTTAACACATCATCAAATGAAGTCATCATCAAATGAAGTCACCTCATATACTATATTTGAGATAGGTGCTCTTAACATCTTTAGCTGAAAAGTGTCTAATCCATGACTGGGAATTCAATATATATGCACACAAGTTTTTAGAATGTACCAAGGCAAATCAGTTATGATCTAATTTCGAAAGAGTTAGTGCAGTCTCCTGAAGTACTTTAAAACGAAATAACTTGTGATTTTTGGCCATAATTAATTTATGTAAACACTTTGACAAAGGTAGCTTCAATGACATGAGCTAGACAGCTTTGGCCAAATTAAGGCAGTTAAATGATCTAACTGTGTAACTATCCCAGGACAATCGGAGTGGATGATATTCCATCATCAATAGATCTTATCCTTCTTTATATGAACATAGAAACTGAAAATATCAGATATGATATAGCACTTGGAAAGAGTGATCTTGTAATGCTTGACTTTGACTTCATGTGCATTATGATGACAAAAAAATAAGAGAGATCAGAGAAAACCAAACCTTAAGAGAAAATAGAAAATACAATCATGGATATTTTGCGGCATCTCTGAATAGAGAAGTAGTAATCCACTTGACACTTTGGTGGCCCTGAAGGGGCCCAGTTATTATCCATAAAGTCAACCTTGGGTGCACTCAACAATGTTGACTGGCCCATATATGTTTGCAAACAATCAGTGTTTGACATATGGGGATGTTCATCTTTTTTTTCTACATGCACATTTGTTTGTAAATGATTATTCTATAATAGCACTTAATCATATCCATGAAGTGCTAAATTTAATTTCAACCTCATCATTGAGAAGCAAGTTTTTAGAAAACCATGATAAATAATTATAAACCTTTTTAACCATCATGCTATATCTGATCACACAGTATCCTTTCTCTTCACAATTATCCACCATTTACCCGATTAGGGGGGTAGCCCAAGAAACATGAAGGGAAAGTAATGTATGAAGGAAGGTAAGAGTTTGTTGTTACTGTATGTAATTACCATATATAAAGAAAAACAAAAGCAAATAATTTTCTTGTTATGTTTAATATTCAATGATCAAAGACTCTTCATGCAACATTCCATCTTAAGCAACTCACCAAAGCTTCCCAAATTAGTCTTTAACAGCAAATAATTTAGACAAATTAATTTTTTTTATTATTCAACAACATATTTGTCTTAAAGTATCTTCATCAAATGAACATAAAGAATCTACCTAGAATATTTTTCAAAAGGTTTGAGAAAAATGAGATAAAAATCACTAACCCCAGATGATATGCTAACCTGCATGTTACTGTATAATGCCTGGCTGAATCCATTTCCATCAAATATATACAATATTACCTTCTTTCCCTTATTCATTATTTGTAACTTATTCATACCCTTACTTTCAATTGGGAAAATCAAGAAGTTTGTCTGAGGAATTCATTCAGTCTTCTTTGATCCATTCACCAGTTGACTGTCATAAGTCACAGAGTAGAATGAAATACTAGATATGCACTGGTTTTTCCCACAAAACAGGATGTTACATGCAGCGTCTTCCTAAAATACTGTCGCTGCTAACCTTCACACTTAAAGATTTCATTGAAAAATATGAAAACATTACCATGAAGCAACATTACAGGTGGAGAAATATGATAAGATCATCTATAACTACAATTATTTCAGACTAAATAACACTTCATAAAGGTTTAAACTCACAGTAAAGGTTATCCAGTATGTCTCATCTCTATCCAATTGGTTAACAAACGCACTGTATCCTTGCAGTGTTCTTGCAGAATTCCAACAACTTGTTTATAAACCAGTGACCCTCTCCTTTCACCCTCTTCTTAGCCTGCCTTTTCCTTTTTCAATCACTTATCCAAATTCACTATATTATCTATCCTTCCATCGACTATTCTTCTTATAAACCCAAAGCATCTTAGCACAATTCTTCATCTGTACAACCACTCCACCATTAACTTATAGAAGACATCCTCATTTCTCATCCTTTCAGTTCTTTTCAACTCCACATTCAAATCTCCACAGATTGCAAGATCATTCTGTTATGTCTGGCCAGTGCTTAAATCTTGCAAATAAAGGGAAATTCATCACCACTTCCAAACCATATCTTTAGTCCTCATTAATCCAGAAACTTTCCTAACTCTAATAACAATCTCAGCAATAAACCAATATGCATTAATTACCATAGGATGTGTGAAACATAAAGAACCTGCGTAAGAACAAAACTACTCGAGTACTAACCTGGAAGAGTACAAACATAAGGTTGAAAACACCAGCAGCAACATGACAACTAGGATATCCCTTGCTGAAGGCCCCTATTGCACCAGGAAACAGAAGACTGTTCTCCAGAATATAGCTTGCAGTTTGCTGAAACATCAGAGATAAAAGAATCCAGTCATATATTAAATGATTAGGTTAAGAATAGGATTTAAAAAACTTGAATAATGGTACGTTTTGGCATAAATGCCTAAAGATTAGAGGCTATTCTCATATTTGGTCTTTTCCATCTCTATGAGGTTGTAACCTCCCAAGTGAAAACTCCTTTGTTTCAAGTGTGACTGGTCCCTCAAACACTAAGCAAATAACACCCCATCATCTTATTCCAGCCTAATGAAAGGACATACATTTCTATGAGTTTAAGAGTTTGGAGTATTACCACACAAACACACACACTGGCACTTCAGCCAGCCAGCATTCGCAAGGTATAAGAAAGCACAGCACAAGTACTGCTGGATAAAACAGGGAGATCAAATAAACTTAGAAAGTATATTGTTGGCAAAGCAGGAGAATATCCAAAACTTCTCCATGCATTCATATAGAGTCAACTGTCATTAAAGACCAGCTAATCAAGCTGAGGGATTCAGAGGGAATATTGTAGACGGTGATGTAGAGGTATATGAGCTGAATAACAAGATCAAAAGTGTTTTCACACTGGAAGACACTATAGCTCCAACACTAGTGAGATGGAATGGGGAGTTTTTAGAAAACAATGCATGATCTCAATCTATCTATATCTCTGACACCTGTTCCCAACCGGAACTCTCTCAAGGGGGTGGCTACAGCAATAGAGTCTCCATAACTATTGAACTCCAGTGCTGCTTCTTAGCCTAAAGTGCCTCACCCTATATAACTCCCTGGTCATTAGCTGCATGGTCCTAATAGAATTTCACCATATAAATTAAAGATGTGTGTTGAAACACTATACAAACCTATTAAAATACTGTGCAAGATATCACTGGATGAAACCAAAGTGAAAAAGCAGTGGGAATTGGCAAAGGTTAAACATACTTATAAGAAAGGAGACTGGGGAAACGCATTGAACTACAGACTAGTCTCACTGGCAATTGTGGTATGTGGTTCTGAAAAACATAAAACGGAATCAGATGATTATCTTTCTACAGAGAATATATTACCTATTAGAAATGCAGCACTGTTATAGTGAAAGAAGGTCATTAGTAATGAAGCTCTTAGATGTGTACAAGAGAGTGCTCTCTATCTTAGACAAAAGAGAAGGCTGGGTGGACTGCCAGAAAGCATTTGACACTATATTGCAAGTTGCATGTGAGGGGAGCCTCCTCAAAATGGGTTGAGATTACCAGCATAAATGACTTCCCATGAGGTATGGACTCCTATCTGAATATGCGTGCAGATGATGGAAATGTCTTGAGGGAAGTGAAAAGTAAGAAGGATTGCATCAATTTACAAAAGGACCTTGACAAACTCTAAAGCTGGTTTGGTACATGACTAATGAGGTTCAACTTGTGTAAATGTAAAGTAATGAGGATGGATCATAATGAAAGAGAGCCTTGATATGATTATCATCTAGTAGGAAATAAGATTCAGGACTCTGAAATATGTGGGAGTCAAAATTTTCCCTAACCTGCTGTGAGAGTCCAACCTTAGGAGAGCAGTTAAGAACAACTGTCGGCTCACAAATATTAGAATTCCATCTAAGTTCATAGATAAGGTATTATTCAGCAAACTGTTCAAATCACACAAAAGACCAAAAATGGAACATGTTTATCAGATTTGGTCACTGCACCTAAAGAAGCACAAAGAGCTAACAAAGAATTTCCAGAGAAAAGCAACAAAGATGGTACCAGAATTAAGATAGCTGAGTTAAAGGGAAATGCTAAAAGCCTTAAATTTGCCCACTGAGGGGTGACCTGATCACCGCCTTCAAGTTTTTAAAACAGAATGATGATGGAGACAGCGAACAGTTCTTCGACAGATGTAGGGACAGAACAACCAGAGGACATAACGTGAAATTAAGGAAGTTCTTAAGAAAGATGTGAAGAAGTGCTTTTATAGTAAAAGAGTGGTGGATGAATAGAAAGGATTAAATAAATGAATGAATGAAGATATGACTAATGTTGACATCATACAGAAATCAATGAAGTTGTATGAAAGCAGAGAATGTTCAAGAGATGAGGCCTTATAAATATTAAACTTCATCACTGTTAAGTTCAAGTATGTAATTAAAAAAATAGGTAATTACACATAAATAGGTACCCTCATGCTGCAACTGAAGCAGCAGCACCAAGGAGCTCCTGTTTGGATGAAGATTCTTTAATGGACCAACTCGCCATAGAAACCTATTTTGTATGTGACAGTAGGGACAAACAGTCATAGAAATCCCAGGAGTCTTTTAGAAGTAAATATTTATGGGTGCAGTAATATATCAACTGAAAAATTAAGGCAATGTCTGCTGGTAGACACTGTGACACCAAGTGAGTGACTGCTGCTGGACAGGACAACCAACACCTAAATTATTTCAAACATTCCATGGATCATTTATGAAAAAAAATGGTCAACTGGCATTCACAGTTATAATTCCAGCACATAAAATAATGATGAAATCAACATTCAGAAAACATAAAATAACTTACGGTCCTAAATTAGGAAATGCATTTACAAACAGCTTTATCTAATCTAAATACTAGAGCAATTTTCTTTGTAATTATAGCCATAAAGATCTACATGTGCTATGCAAGTTTCAAGCTCTAAACAAGCTATGTGAGTAATGTGCGGTAACTCAGAACAGGGGAATTCAAATAAGGTTACAGTTGGCAAGGCTTTGCAATCAAACCTCTAGATGGCCTTCCTCAAACTAAAGTATCAAATCATCAAGGATGGAGAATAAAATAATCTATGGGGATACTTCAAAGATATGTAAAGAGGAAATCAAAGTTCTGGATTTGGGTGGCTTTCCAAGTGCTATGTGATTCTTGTTAAAATATATAAGATTCAACTACATCAACTTGATAAAGTCAAAGAAATGAACAGCATTCAAAAGAATCATGAAAAATGTTAAAAAATATAAAGAGACACTGAAAAACTTAATAATTCCGTGGAGGAACATGACTGTAAAACAAATAAAAATAGTTTTATGATAGCTTGGATGTGGAAAAATACAGGGTTTCCTGGGGCAGGTAGGTGAAAGTTCAGGAAAGCAGTGTGCTCATTACTCAAAGAAGATGAAAAGAAAATATTAAAGAATAAGTACTATGAGAAAATTAAAGGGTTGAGGGAGGGAGCAATACAACAGAGAAATGAAGACAATGAGCACAGATATTGAGACAATTTATATATCTATTTATAGTTACCCCAAAACCCTTTTAGAAGGGGCCCTGGTATTATTCCAGAACCCTTTCACAAGGGCTCCTGTAGCTTAAGGTCGTTCTACACTTAGTAGCGGGAACAGGATGGACTCCTTTGAAGCAAGAAGTTTTCTGATGTGACAGTACTCTCTTTGGTCAAATGGCAATGATACAGCCTCACTAAATGTAACTTTTCCTTCATAATGTAATACCAAGCAGGTGGAGTCCAGTGAAGCTCAAGGGACCATGAATCAGGTTAAAAGAATATCATGTTGAATGAATCCATAGAAAGGACACTTTAATCAGCCAGAGATAGGACTACCAGGGAAGTGCGTGGAACTGTTGACAGATGGCTTTAGAGATTGCAGACTGTTCAAGATAAACGTGTACTGATTAACATGCAGATTCTTACCAAAATAAAACCAAAGGAAAGGAATGTATCAGGAATTCAACACATAAATGACAAAAGAGAGACGATGCAAAGTGAAGGTATCAGACATAAAATGGCAATGAGCTTTGGGCTGGAAGAAGAATAATGCAGATTACATAATGCTAGAGTTGGATTCAAGTGGGAAGCTGCAGAGGTTGGTGATTGAGTTTGGAAGAGTGTGTGAAAGGAGGAAGTTGAGAGTGAGTGTGGATGGAGGGAGGGTTATTGTGTTTGTCATGGTGGAAGGATGTTAGCTGGGTTGTGAGCTTGAATGAAGAAAATTTGGATGAGATGAGGTGTTTTGGATTCCTGAGACTGGATATGGCAGTAGGTGGAACCATAGAAGAAACAGGGAGTCACTAGGCCCAGGGGAGGGGGCAAGGATTCTGAGAGCACTGAGGAATGTGTAAATTGAGAGGTCACTGTCTGAGGGGGAAAAAGCGGGCATGTTTGAAGGAGTAGTGATGCCAACAAAGCTGAAGGGATAAAAGGAATGGGCTACAGATGTGTATATTTGGAGGAGGGTGGATGTATGAGAAGTGAAGTGAAGTGTTTGGAGATAATATGTGGTGTGAGGTAGTTTCATACAGTTTGTAATAAAAGGGAAACAGAGAGGTGTGGTAAGTGCAGGAGTGTGGCTGAGAGAGCTGAGAGGGTATGCTGCAGTGGTTTGGACATATGGAGAGAATGGAAGAGAGATTGACAGGTAAGATATTTGTGTTGGAGGTAGAGGGTCACGGAGAACAGGAAGACAAAATTGGAGATGAAGGAATGGAGTGAGAAAGATTTTGATTGATCAAGGACTGAACATGCAGAAGGGTGAAAGCGATAAGAATCAGAGGATACAAGCAAGGAATACAGGGATGGCCACTGAGGCTTACAAATGACAAAAAGATGTGTAGCTAGGAGGTGCTACAGCAGGATAGGTATTTTGCCAAAATAGGATAACTTCAGCTCCTAACAAGAAATAAATACATCTAGGCTCTTCTCTAAATTTATTTTCAACAGTTAGGAATTTGAATATATAAACCCACCTGTAAAAATGGAATGGGCGCCAAAGTCTTGTTAACCACCTCTGTCAGTGCTAATGGCATGGTTCGGGAAAAAATTGCAACATCACCAGCCAGCATGATAATGCCAGCCCAATCTGCACTCCATGGACCATACATATCAACGCTAATCAATATTATGGCCAGCAGGGATACAACCTATTGATAAAGGAACACAAGCATAAGAAACAATCACAATTCAAAGCTGATTCTTTTATACAAATATATCATTATATCTAATCATTGTTTTACGCATCAGAGGTAGTGCCAGAAAATGGACAAAGAATGGCCCATCCACTCACATACACATATAAACACAAATGCCTATATAAGCACATATACATACATATACATATCAACATATACATATACATACATACACATTCACAGACATACACATTCACAGACATACACATAAATACACATGTACATATTCATACTTGCTTGCCTTCACCCATTCCTGTAACTACCCCCAACACAGGAAATAGAGTCACTACCCCCTTCTTCAGTAAAATAGCACCACAAAAACAGACAAAAAAGGCCAAATATAATGTATAATGCACTGAAACCACAGCTCCCTATCCACATCCAGGCCCCACAAAACTTTCCATGGTATACCACAGATGTTTCACATGCTCTGTATGTAGCTGAAAAGCTCATAATACAAATATGAATGGTCTACTTTTACATTTTGTTAGATGTTTGGATAGGGTTTTACCTTGATGCACTCATATTAGAATTAGTATGGTTTAGAGATGACTGTTGTGTTCAGATTCTTGAAGATAGGGAAATATACGAATTAAGATGAAATATATATTATAGGTGGTGGTGCTGTAGGTGGGGTGGACAATGTTGGTAGAATCCAGGAGCTGTGCAATAACCATGAAGCCTGGCTGCATGTGGAAGGTCATGCACTTGCTGCTCTCACCCTACCCAATGCACCTAACCTGGTAAAGTATTTATAAATAAATCAGTATTGTCTGATACCATGTTATAGGTTTTTGTTTCAGCTCAAGTAGATTTCCAATGAGAATGTTGTGCATATGTGAATGAACCTTTTTTCATATTTGTAAAACATGCTATTATTCCCCTCGCTTCAGTTAGTTCTGCGTAGAGAGTAGATTCTTGTATTATTTTAATTTCATAATTATATCCTTTGATCATATTAAAATCTTTCAACTGACTTGGCTTAAACTATAGAATACTTTTGTCCTTGCTATATCAGTTGTTATAAATAAAGATTAGGTCAACTAATGCAGACATAGAGATAAATTCTACATTTCATCACAGAGAAAGTGCATATTGTTAGAGGTGAATACCCAGAGGAAAAGATTTTCTTATGTACTTGTGATTATGATGATGTTACACACACATGCAGGATTTCTCAAAGGACACAAAGTAACAAGAAAGTTAGAGTGAGGAAGGGGAGGAGGGGCCATAAGGTGCTAGAAGACTTAAGCATGTCACTTGCAGAGAAGCAGTATAGATGTTATATCAAGTTTGAGGAAAAGAAAGTGAAACAATATACTATTGCACTCAGAGCACCAGGTAAAAG
>JAUTXX010062404.1:0-11250 GCA_032273605.1 Panulirus laevicauda
ATTGTATTGACTGGAGTAACGCCATCTCAGTTATTAACTCTAATTCTATTACCAAGAGGAATATCATTGAATCTTCTTCAGGTTACAAAGGGAACAGAAGAAGCTCCCAAGTTGGTCAGGTACACGGTTGATGAAGCTCAGACCAAGATGATGCGAAGTGATGAAGATGGAGCATTGTGAAACAAGGTCTGGATATGACTGACGCCACTGCCAAGGGTTACGTCAAAGGCCAACCACCTTACCCAAGGGTCGTAGCGTAGTGCTCGACGGTCACACGGTGGTCGTGCTCAAGAGGCTGACTACGGAAGTGGCGGTGGTGTGTCGTTGCTGCCAGCTGGATGTGCTCTCGTGGCTGGCAACATTACTCATTTCCTTCAGAAAAATTTGTCACATCAACACATTCACGAGGGCACAAGACTGTGGCTGACGTCCTGGTTCTCTCAGACAACAGGGTCGGACGAAGATCATCTGACCCACGGACCCACAGATGGACAGTCGGGACACGCAGGCCACCACTGCCGGCAGAAGTTAATATCAAACAATGAAAAGAAATATAGAGATGACGGTAAAATAAGAAGAAATGGCCGCACTCGGCAGAGGTGGACAATGAATCCATGTTGAGGGTGGGCGGCCGGCCATCTTGGCCAATTGCCGACACCCGAAATTCAGCTCAGGACCTGGGTCTTAATGAACCATTCCTGCTCAGCCTCGCTATAAATTATCCAGCCAGTAATGCCTACCCTCCACCATGATGTAAGATGGCCACGGTCTTGAATCCTTACTATTACAGGAGAAAGCCTTGAAATAGCCGGTGGCTAGGCAGGCAGGTAGTAATTATGACCCCGGGTGGGGCCGCCGCCACCGCCCAGGTTGGGGGTCGGCGACGACTGGCATCCTTCTGCTCCTCCCCGGCGGGAAGCGCTCATGAACTCCTGGACAATCAACAGTCGAGGAAAGACACACGTAAAAGCGACTTAGATCTAGTTCCTGGAGGTGAGGCCGAGCCGCTGCTGGACGGCTATGCAGCCCAGAATATGATAGACTAGTCTGACCAAGGCTCGAGAGGACCCTTGTTTACGATGGTACGACCTTTGCATGTGATGCCTCGTCCTGCCCAAGCGTTGGATCTTTGTGCTTAAAAGAATTACCCTCACACCAAATATAACATCCATTGTAAACTTTGTCACGCAGCGATCACCAGATTATACGACAAGAAGCTGGAGTTGGAGGATAGATCGGCGGCCTCTCTAACATCCTCTCCCGCCTGATGGGAAGATAATATGCATAGACAGAAAGTGAACTGGTATGACTGAAGTGTCAGTCAGGTCCTCCTTCAACCTAAGAGAGCCGTTCACTTCTGAGGTGCTCCTCCCCCTCCTCCCGGACACCCTACTATAACTGTAGCCCTAAATCTCGCTTTCCATATCATGTCCTTCAAGGTAATGTCTGTAGTGACAATATCATACATTCCCAAACCGTCTCCTGAGCCTCGTTAAAGTAACTTATGATCAATTGCATATAATCTTGTACATCAAGTGTCATGTAATGCTCCTGATACATACCTGAAATATTTTGTTATGTTTGATTACAGACTAAACTCCATATTCGTCTGCAGACACACGTCATCCATATTCATATGTACGAATGTACTTCCTATTCTCAAATTCAGTGAATCTTAATATACACAGTTTATGTCCATTCCTGTGTTCGATATTTCAAATATCCCCCCTGGAAAAAAAAAAAAGTTGACTGTTCTCACAGAATGGTTTGAACTGCCTGCCCAGATAAGCTGCCGCACGTATTTCCGGCCACATCCTCCCATTGCTTCAAGCCAGTGGCGGGAAATTAATTTGCCATAGAGACCTGGTCAACCATGGCCGTGCGTGCGGCGATAGCCCCAGTTTGACAGGCTGTCCCGGGGTTATCTCGCCTGGTCGTCCAGCTGGAGTCGTCGTCTCTCTCATCACTGGACCACCATTGGTATGACCTACCCCCTGGCCAGAATCTGGTCCACCCCTGGACCGCTCTCCCCCACCACCATTCACCAACAGCCGGGCTTATCAACTCCGCGGTTACATCTGGTCCCATCGTCGATTCATCTCGAGGTCTTTTGTGACTCGTCAGGACCAAGCGAGGCGTATACGGACCACTTTTGGAACATGACGGCAGGATATTGAGAAGGACATCTTCTACTGAAGTGATGTCAATGCGCTCAGGAAGGCGGGAGGACCCCAACTGGCGCTAGATTTCCTGTGATGAGGAAGTCAGAGCTCCGAGGGTTTTGTCTGTGGCCACTTGAAGCCCAACCAGGATCGCCGTCTTCTCCCTCTGTGCAGCCGCCTGTGTGTATCTATTCTCGACCTAACCTCCGCCACCGTGGTTATACTCTGAGGATAAAAAGCCTCGTCGTGCACCACACGTCCGGCCGTCACAAGTTGGCTCATAACCTCCCCCGCCGGGCGGGTACGGTAGGAAGCTGTTGAAACAAACGGCCTTAAGAGGATCGCCAAGGCTCAGGTAACTAAGTTCCCTCAGAGCACAAAACATTTGTCGCCACTGAACGCCTTCTGGCGGAGGTAATCCCCATACGCGTCTCAGCCCCGGCCGGCGCCATACGATCCTGTTAGGGCGCTTATTCTCCAGGGTTTGTTGACACTGAAGCCCCCCTGCCCCTGCCGAACCCGACACACACACGCCAGGGATTATACCACACACTGCTGGATGGGCCGCCTCAGGTTTCTGGGGTTAAATACATTACCGCATAACAAAATTTTGGGGACAAGGACAGCGTCTTTCTGAAAATTAAACACCACCAGACTGCAGCTTTTTTTCTGGAAAGACGTAGTTAATGAGACCGACGAGTTGGGAGAGCACGTACAGCTGTGCGGCTGGCAGAAGGGAACACTTATCGTAATCAACACGCAGGAAAGAACTCAGTATACTCAGTCAGCATTGAGGACAGAAAACTTGGTTTCAATCTTATGATCGAAGCTTTGTGATGATCCATTGTTAAACTATGGCGCGAGTGAATCTAAATGGATCTAAAAAACAGCAACTCACATGACAATGTTTGGAGTACTTAATTTGTATAAAATTAGGAAGCAGCAGCATTTCCTGCCTTTCTCGCAAGTAACTACCATTGACATCATTACATTTACTTATCCACCTATGAAATTAGTTACTTAAGATCTTCACCTTCAACACTCAGCCAAAACCAGTGTTTTGAAACATATATAGAAACTGCAGACTGAAAATAACTCAATCCAGTGATCTATACTGACGGTTCTGTAACTTTGCCACTGGGAGGGAGTTAGTGCCACCAGTGTGATCCAGCCTAGTGGTAATAGATTAAAGAAATATGTTAGAATAAACAACTGGACATCTACTCTATAAATTGAATTGTTCGCCAAACTCATCGCTCTTGAGCAGGTAGAAATCACAGCCACAGACAGTTTAATTATCTCTGATTCTTTAACTTTATTACTTGCCCTTAACTCTCTGGGATCAGAATGTAATAAGTTGGTCGCTGAAGCCAGGGACATATATTAAGACATCATTGCTCAGGGGATTCAAATGAAATTATTATAAATTCTCTTCTTATACAGGCCTCCGAGAGCAAGACAAAGTTGATGCTTTCAGCCAAACTTGCACTTAGTAAAGAATGGTTGTTGAAAACAACACTGTGTTGTCGATCAGAAACCTGAAAACTGTAATTTGAGAGAGACTAACAGAAACATTATCCATCTCAGCGAAATGTGTAAAATAAAACATGTTTATAGAGAAAGCAAAACCTTGCTTGACTAAGGCTAGGCTATAGGTACTATTGGTGCGTTGGCCTACCTGGAGATGTTAATCATGTAAATTGTAAAGTTTGTGGTCAAAGATCTGGACACAAACTAGAACACTATGTCTCAGAATGTGAAAAAAATAGAGCCTTTAAAGGATAGATCTAAACTAACCATGCAAGAAATGTCACAACACCTTATTGTTAATAATAAGATACCTGAAATTTTAAATTTGTATCCACTTTTGTATCTAGTCGGTAAAACTTCCAATATGAAACTACGTAATGTATGTAATGAAAAAGTCATAAATTGTAACATCGTATGTAATATTAACCTACTGGGGTCTGAGTAAGATCCTTTGTGAGCCCTGTAATCCCTTTGTGCTACCGCTCACAGGATGAGCATGAAGGCAACGACAACCTTGCCCGAGCTACCGGCACAGATCAGGTCATCTGCGACGGCGATTATTTCATTACACATCAACCAAATATGAGGAAAATAAGCCTCAATACCCGACACAATTATATCATGAGCCTCTAAATATAAACCTTAGGACTTGAGACGTTTGGAGAACATGTTTCAGGACGCGAAACACTCCCAGGATAAGCGCCAGAAGGAGAGACACTCACAAGATAAGCGCCAGAACCCGAGACACTTGGAGGACAAGAAGCAGGGCGGCAGGTTGGCAATGTTCCGTGGTCTGGCTACACTGCGTGTCAGTGATGGATGCCACCCTGGGGACTACTTGCCGACCTATATTTAGCCAAGCTGGCAACACCGAGGGCTCCTGGAAGGTGGGAGGAGAGGAGGGGTGCACAGCTTAGCTGGCCCTGATTAAGCTGTGTAATGATAAACCCAACTGGGTGCGTGTCAGGGGGGGTTCCATCCTGCGACACGGCTCGTTACGTCTGAGTAAGATATCATCATCGGAGGTCTTCCTGTGGATCTTCTCAGGTTCGTCAAAAACTAGAATTAACACAAGAGATTTGGACGCTTCAGTGGTTTAGTCGTTCATCTTCGCTCCAGTTTGCTTCGAAAATCTTTTTCTTTTTCTGGGTATAAATTTGTTCCATGTTTCTCTGACCCGACAGGTAGGAGAAAAACTAGTACTGACTGGAAGGGGAAAGCAGCAACAAGTTGTACGAGAAGGAAAGTAACAAATATTTACTGGAGGGGAAAGTAGCTACACGTACTTACTGGAGGGGAAGTAGCTACAAGTACTTACTGTAGGGAAAAGTAGCTTCAAGTCCTTACTGGAGTGGGAAGTAGCTATAAGCACTTACTGGAAAGGAAAGTAGCTACAAATAACTTACTGGAGGAGAAAGTACTTACAAGTACTTACTGGAGGGGGAAGTAGCTACAAGCACTCACTGGAAGGGAAAGTAGCTATAAATACTTACGGAAGGGGAAAGTAGCTCCAAGTGCTTACTGGAGGGGAAGTACCTACGAGTACTTACTGGAGGGGAAAGTAGCTACAAATACTTACTGGAGGAGAAAGTACCTACAAGTACTTACTGGAGGGGAGAGTAGCTATAAACACTTACTGGAAGGGAGCGTAGCAAGTACTTACTGGAGGAGAGAGAAACAGGTACTCACTGGAGAGGAAAGTATCATGTGCTAACTGTAGGAGAAGCAGCAGTTACTAACTAGAAGGAAGTAGCATTAACTTACTGAAGAGAAATTTTGCAAGTACTTACTGGAGGGGAAGTGGCAACGAATACTTGCTGGAGGGGATAGTAACGAGGATTTACTGGAGGAGAGTACCAACATGTACTTACTAGAGGGAAAGTTCCAAGCACTGACTGCAGGGGGTGCAGCCACAAGTACTTACTGGAGGGGAAGTATCAAGTACTTACCGAAAAAGAAAGTGATAACTCGACAGTGTCAAAGTAATTTCTGTTCTGTCATGACACCAGACATGGTCACCTATCACTAGATCCGCCACTGAGGCGTGAAATGTATGTATGTACGTGGGTGAACGTGACCCACTTTTGGTGGGATGCTGCAGCGGTCATCACTGTGCACCAACCTATGATGAAGTTACATGACTGTCTTAAACAGTGGCTGAGGACGAACTGAGGTGTTGGCAGAGATAGTGGAAGAGGTGGTGGATAGGCAGTAGTAGTGGCACTAGTGGTTGTTGAGGTAAGTGTTGGTAGTTGTGGTGGTAAAGGGGTGGCAGAGGCGGTAGGAGTGGTGGCGATACAGGTGGTGGCAGAGGTCGTGGCAGTGGTAGTGGCAGAAGTGGTGGAAGTGGTGGTGGCAGAGGTGGTAAAGTGATGGTGGCAGAGGAGGTGGCAGTGGTGGTAGCAGAGGTGGTGGTTGTGGTGGTGGCAGAGGTGATGGAAGTGGTGTTGGCAGAGAGGTGGCATTGGTGATGGAAGTGGTAGAGGCAGAGGTGGTGGAAGTGGTGGTGGTAGAGGTGTAGCAGTGATATTGATAGAGATAGTGGCAGAGGTGGTAGCAATAGTGGTGTCAGAGGTGATGGAAGTGGTAGTGGCAAAGGTGGTAGCAGTGATATTGTCAGAGGTGGTGGCAGAGGTGGTGGCAGTGGTGGTGGCAGAGGTGGCGGCAGTGGTGGTAGCAGTGGTGAAGTAGTGGAGGCAGAGGTGGTGGCAGTGGAAGTGGCAGAGGTGGCGGCAGTTGTGGTGGCAGAGGTAGTGACAGTGGTGGTGGCAGAAGTGGTGGAAGTGGTGATGGCAGAGGTGGTGGAATTGGTGGTAGCAGTGGTAGTGGAGGTGATGGTGGCAGAGGTGGTGTCATTAGTGGTGGCAGAGGTGGTAGCAGTGATATTAGCAGAGGTGGTAGCAGTGATATTAGCAGAGGTGGTGGCAGAGTTGGTGGAAATGGTGGTGACAGAGGTGGTTGAAGTGGTATTTGGTGAGAGATGGCAGTGGTGGTGGCAGAGGTAATGGAAGTGGTGGTGGAAGCGGTGGTGGCAGAGGCAGTGGAAGTGGTGGTGGCAGTGGTGGTGGAAGTGGTGGTGTCAGGGGATGGTGGGAGTAATGGTGGTAGATGATGGTGTCAGTGGTGGTGGAAGAGATGTATCATTGATACTTTCAGAGGTGGTGACAGAGGTGGTGGCAATGGTGGCGGCGGAAGTAGTGGCAGTGGTGGTGGCAGAAGTGGCGGTAGTGATGATGGCAGAGGTGGTGGAAGTGATGGTGGCAGAGGTGGTAGCAGTGGTGGTGGCAGAGGTGGTGACAGTGGTGGTGGCAGTGATGGTGGAAGTGGTGGTGGTAGAGGTGGCGGCATTGGTAGTGGCAGAGGTAGTGAAAATGGTGGTGGCAGAGGTATTGGCAGTGGTGGTGGAAGTGATGGAGGCAGAAGTGGTGGCAGTGGTGGCGGATGAGGTGGTGATAATGGTGGTGGCAAAATTGGTGGACGTGGTGGTGTCAGAATTGGTGGAGGTGGTGGTGGCAGAGATGGCGGCAGTGGTGGTAGCAGAAGTGGTGGTAGTGGTGGTGGAATTGTTGGTGAAGTGGTGGTTGCAGGGGTGGTGGCAGTAGTGGTGGAAGTGGTAGAGGTGGCGACAGTGGTGAAGGCAGAGGTGGTGGAAGTGGTGGTGGCAGAGGCGGTGGAAGTGGTATTCCATCGGTGGTGGCATAGGTGGTGGCAGAGGTGGTGGAAGTGGTATGGCATAGGTGGTGGCATAGTTAGTGTCAGAAGTGGTGGCAGAAATGGTGGAAGTGGTGGTGTAAGTGGTGATGGTAGAGGTGGCGACAGTGGTGGTTCCAGAGGTGGTAGCGGTGGCAGAGGAGGTGGCAGTAGTGGTGGTAGAGGTGAAGTGGTTGTGGTAGTGGTGGTGGCAAAGATGGTGGAAGAGGTGGTGGAAGTGGTGGTGGCAGAGGTGGTAAGTGGTGGTCAGAGGTGGTGGCAGTGGTAGTAGCAAAGGTGGTGGTAGTGGTGGTGAAAGTGGTGGTGAAGTGGTGGTGAAGTGGTGGTGGCAGAGGTGGTGAAGTGGTGGTGGCAGAGGTGGTGGTATTGGTGGTGGCAGAGGTGGTGACAGTGGTGGTGGCAGCGGTGGTGGCAGTGGTAATGGTAGAGGTGAAGTGGTGGTGACAGGTGGTGGCAGTGGTGGTGGCAGACGTGGTGACATTGGTGGTGGCAGACGTGGTGGCATTGGTGGTTCAGAGGAGGTGAAGTGGTGGTGGCTGAGGTGGTGGAAGTGGTTTTGGCAAGTGGGAGGTAAAAATGGTGGCAGTAATAGAAACAAAGTAATGTACAAGTACGGTAATGACCTTGGCCTTTGACCTTTTTCTACTTCATAAATTCAAGAACGGTTTCTCCCTCTAGACTGAGGAATGTTCAGAGCACGTCGTAACAAAGTCCAGCCGGTGTGGCAGTGAATGTGGAAACTTGACCTTTGACTGTGAGACCTTTACGTAGATCAATAGGGACTTTTCACGTGCGGAGGAACACACTTATGGTCACTGCTGATGAGCTTCACTGCAGTGAATCACTACAGAGCAACCAAATCATCTCCAGAATTAACTCAACGTGAAGTGGTGATTTTAACTGTTAACCCCCAGACCAGTGTCACTGAGGCGTTACGACAACCCATTTCCGTCGGGACTCTCAAGCACTCGTCAATATACACATAAAAGCTTAAACCAAACAGTGGTAGAGGCAAACTTGAACGGACACTTAAGAATACGCGGAGGCGAACTCGCTCGCCAACTCCGAGGGAATTCTCGTTATTTTCTACTTGGGGAAGGCGAACTAACATCCCCACACCACAATCACTGCCCCACTCACCTCCAAAGAAAAACTATAAGAACACATAGCATTGTAACTCAGTGTATTCACTGTCGAGGGAGGTACCGCCATCCACTGGAGCAGTGTTAGGATCCTGCCAGAGTGGCAAGAGCTCTACATACCTCACACTGGTGAGCAACAACACAAGCCACTTCATTATCATGACTTGTTAACGGACAGGAAACAGGTCAGCCTCCCGCCGCTCGTTATGGGTCGAGTCCTCATGCTTCAGGGGTCAGTTCCTTATTATGGATCAAGTGCTCAAAGGGGTCGTCGAAGTTGTTGTGCTCAAAGGGTCAAGTTTCTTGTGCTCATGAGGTCAAGTTGTCTTAAAAATGTCACGTTGTTATGCTCAAAGGTCAGTGAGTCAGGATGTGCTTAAGGGGTCAAAGCTGTCGTGCTCTACAGGTCAAGTTGTTGTTGAAGTCCTGACACGGAACACAAGATGAGATCATTATGTTATGGCACTGAAGGGACCAGTGAGTCGTCATCATGATATGGTTGTTAAGTCATCACCAACACGGGATCAGCAGCTCGGGATCAGGGAGTTGTGGCACTCAAGGGGTCGATTTAGTCATCACACTCAGGAGTCAAGTGGGGGGAAAATAAGAGTTGTGACTCTCAAGGGGTAGTGAGACGTGGCGCTTGAGACGAGGTAATTCATGGCATTCAAGAGATCACACGAGTCATAGCACTCGAAGGGTCGAGTGAGGTGGAACAGTCAGTCGTGACACTTGTGTCGAGTCCTGGCACTCATGGGGTCAAGCAAATCGTGGCACTTCAATGGAGCTGCTGCAGTCAAGGGGTAGAGTCAGTTTTAACACCTGAGTGAAGTGAGTTCTGGCACTCAAGGGGTCAAATAAGTCATCGCACTCAAGGGGTCAAATAAGTCATCGCACTCAAGCGGTTGTCTGTAACGTTACTCAAGGTAGACACGTTTATTCTCTAAAAGGAGTCAGTGTACCCAAAGATTTTGAATCATAGTAAGTCAAGGGATTAAGTAGCCTTGCTGAGAGATAAGTCACCTTATGAGATGTAGGCTTTCTGTATCAAGACGTTTTCATGCTCATGAAGAGGCCAGGCTTTCATGCTGCAGGTCCTCTCATCCTTGTGATGAAGTTGTTCAGTCTTGAGAGATCATCACCACTAGAGTGTTGTCTGCACACCAGACGGTTATCAATAGATCACAGGAAAAGGTTCTCTACAACAAAGTGTCGTTGCGACATTAAAGGGTTGTCATTACACTCAAGGGTTATCATGACAAGGGTCATCATCACACTGACGTGTTATTACAACACAGTTAAGGACAGGTCACCGAGCTAAAGGTGTTGTCATCATGCTGAAGGGAGTGTCATTTTACAAAAGAAAATAATATATAAGCGATCTTCCTCAATGGCTTAAGTCATCCTTCCCGTGAAGTCAACCGTTTTACTTGAGGACATGAGTCATTCTGTTCATGGGGGATTAAGTCATTCTACGCCGGGGATTAAATCATTCTGCTCAAGGGGGTTGAGCCATTTTACTCCAGGGGTTGAATCATTTAACCAAAAGGTTAAGCCGTCGTACTCTGTCTGGGGCTCGAGTCATGAGGCTGCTAGGGGGGGTGGGGAGTGAAGTCAAGGTTACATCTTCTCAAGGATGAGCAGCTCCTTCTCGACAGTTTAGGTCGTTTAACCTAACGGGTAGTCCTCTTGACCTAGAGGCTACTTCGTCATCCTCAAGGCTCAACTGGGGCGGGGCGTTGGGAGGAACTATATCGCCAGCCCTTTAAAGAGTTCAACCATCTTCCTTAACGATGCTGACTTACCTTCTCATGAGATTATGTGACCATCGTCAAGGATTACCTCAGAGGATGGATCACCTTACTGATGGGTTGGTCCACCTCCTGCGAGGGTGAACACTGGCGGTGCACCTACCTGATAGGACGAGAAGCGCTGCCATGGCGTCGTGGTGAACGACGATCCTCTCACGTTCCTTTAAGACGGGTCACGATGCTGCCGCCCACGTTCACAACTGTTCTTTTTATGATCGTTCACGTGCACTTCCCGTCTGACCTCGGCCACGGTTAGCTACGGGTGGTAGAATTTCCGTACCACACAACATTCAGCAGAAGGCACCGTCAGATCGCTCACAACGCCTTCCTGAACCAGTTCAGTTTTCTCTTAAAAGTGACAGTTGTTTGTTTCTCAGTAACACACTAATGTATTCTTAGGTTTAGATCTTCACAAGTTCAGGTTTTTCACTTCTCCTACATTCAGTCCCTCATCTCTAAAAAGTACACAGCTTGCGCATGTTAGAGTACTGTTCATTAAACTCTACGCGACGTACACTCCTATAATGGAATTCTTAATCTAAATCAAACATTTTAACAAATCCAACTTCATTGCTTATGCAGATGGACCGTAGGACCTGCCCTTCCACACCTGACAAAGGAGGAACTCGTATAGAGAACAACGACAATACGCGCACGACCTAACGTTCACACGAGCACACAGGCGAAAATATTGCTTATTCACACGTCACTACGAGTCAGCATCTACCCTACCCTACCTCCCCTCCTTGAGCCTTACCCCTGTCGTGTGTGCCCCCAGCCACAACATCTGCACCATAAAGAGTATCATGATGCTTAGCGTTCACCAAGAATAAAAATTAATAATTCGAGTGAGGAACATTTTGTGACCACGGCCTAGAGAAGGTCAGGCGACCC
>JAUTXX010062512.1:0-17479 GCA_032273605.1 Panulirus laevicauda
AACCACTTGGAGTGTCCAGAGAAACTTCTCCAATCTTCTAGTGTCCAAGAACTGCTCTGTAAACCCATACAGTTTCAAGAAAAAACCTATAATTCTCTAGATTGTCCGTGAATAGCTGTACAACTGCCTAGAATTAAAATGGATTTATACAACACCATAAAAATATCAGGAACACCTCTGTAATGCATGAGATTGTCCAGGAACACCTCTGTAACTCTGGAGATACAAAAATAGCTCTGCAACCCTTAAGAGTGTTGTAAAGCACATCTGACACCTCCTTGAGTATCCAGAAAAAACTCAACAAACCCTTAGCATATCCAGAAATACATTTGCAACCTCCTAAATTGTCCAGAAAAACCAATGCAACCACCTAGAATGCTCATAAACATATCTGCAACTGTATGGAGTATCTGGAGAAACCTCTCCAACCATCATATGTCCAGGAACCCACTATAAACATATAAAATGTCAAGAAAAACCTTTGTAATGCCCTAGATTGTCCCTAAATATCTCTGCAACCCATAAGGGTCCATAAAACAAGTCTACAACCCCACAGGATGTTCAGAAACAGCTTTGTAGCCAAATAGATATTCATGGAACATCTCTGCAACCCTCTAGAGGTACAAAATTACCTTTACAGTCCCCAAGAGTGTCCCAAAACACATTTGTGACCTAACAGTGTCCAGAAATACCTCTACATCCCTCTAGGAAATCAAGAAAAATCTTTGCAGCCCCCTAAGAATGTCCAAAAAAACCACTGCAACCTCCTAGAATGTCCAAGAACATTTCTGCAATGCCCTCTCATGTCCAGAGAAACTTTTCTAACCTTTTAGCTTCCAAGAACCCTATGTAAAACCATACAGTTGCAAAAAAAAAACCTAAAATCCCACAGATTGACACATGTTCAAAAACATATTTGCAACCCCCTAGATTGTCTAGAAAACACACTATAATCCCCGAGAGTGTCCAGAAACATCTTCAACTCCCTAGAGTCCTGAGTAACACCTCCATCATCACTCTAGTGTTCAGGAACACCTCATTAACCCATACTGTATCATGAAAAACCTCTGCAATCCCCTAGATTCTACTTGAACACATCCACAACATCCACCCTGCTTCCCAACTTTATAAAGCAAACCTATAACTAACTAGAATATTCAGGAACAACTATATAACCCACTAGGATGTCCAGGAACATCTCCGTAACTCTCTAAATGAACAAATATACATCTGTAAGCCCTAGGAGAGTTGAAAACACATCCGCAACCTCCTAGAATATGCAGAAACACCTCTATAACCCTTTAGAATAAACAGAAATACTCTTAGAACCCACAAACTTGTCCAGAAAACCACTGTAACCCAACCCTAATGTCCAGGGACAATTCTGAAAAACCCTGGAGAGTCCAAAGAAGCCTCTCCAATTCTCTATGTTCAGGAACACCTCTATAAACCCTCAGAGTGTCACAAAATACATCTGTAGTACTCTAGTTTATCCCTAAATATCTCTGCAACCCCCAAATCTATAAAACAAGTCTACACCCCCAAAGAATGTTCAAGTACAACTATATAACTCACTACATATTCCAAGAACACCTCCGTAACTCTCTAGAGGAAAATAAAATACCATTACAACTCCTAAGAGGGTCCCAAAACACATTAGCAACCTAAAAGAATGTCCAGAAACACCCCTACAACCCTCTAGAATATCCAGAAACACCTTTGCAACCCTAAAGATTGTCCAGAAAAATAACTGCAACCCCCTGGAGTGTCCAGAGAAACTTCTCTAACCTTCTAGTGTCCAAGAACTGCTCTGTAAACCCATACAGTGTCAAAAAAATGCTATAATTCTCTAGATTGTCCGTGAACAGCTGTACATCTGCCTAGAACTAAAATGGACCTATACAACCATGAAATTATCAGGAACACCTCTGTAAAGCACAAGTTTGGCCAGTAACACTTCTGTAACCCTCTGGACATACAAAAATAACTCTGCAACCCTAAAGAGTGTTGCAAAGCAAATCTGACACCTACTCGAGTTTCCAAGAAAACCTTGAAAAAAACCTTAGAATATCTAGAAATACATTTGCAACCTCCTAGATTGTTCAGAAAAACCAATGCAACCACCTAGAATGCCAAGAAACATTTCTGCAACTCTATGGAGAATCCGGAGAAACCTCTCCAACCATCTTAAGTCCAGGAACACCACTGTAAACACTTAAAGTGTCAAGAAAAATCTTTGTAATGCCCTAGATTGTCCATAAGTATCTCTGCAATCCTCAAGAATCCATAAAACAAGTCTACAACCCCATAGATTGTTCAGAAACAACTTTGTAACCAAATAGATATTCCTGGAACACCTCTGCAACCTTCTAGAGGTACAAAAATACCTTTACAACCCCAAAGAGTGTTTCAAAACACATTTGTAACTTAATAGAGTGACCAGAAACACCTCTACAACCCTCTAGAAAATCCAGAAACATCTTTGGAACCCCCTAGATTGTCCAGAAAAACCACTGTCACCTCCTAGAATGTCCAAGAACATTTCTACAAACCCTCTATTTTGTCTAGAGAAACTTTTCAAACCTTCTAGAGTCCAAGAACCCCCTATAAAACCATACAGTGTCAAAAAACCCACAATCCCATAGATTGACCATGAACAACTTCACAACTACCTAGAATTGATATAGAACTCTACAACCACATATTAAAAAAACATTTTCAACCCCCTAGATTGTCCAGAAGAAACACTGTAACCCTCTAGAGTGTCCAGAAACACATCTGCAAACTCCCTAGAGTGCCCTGAGTAACACCTCCATCACCCTAGTGCCCATGGAACACCTCATTAATCCATACAGCATCATGAAAAACCCCTGCAGTCCCCAGAATGTCCACAAACCCCCCCCTCTCAAATTTATAAAGCACATGTATATCTATCTAGAATGCTCAGGAACAACTATGTAGCCCACTACGATGTCCAGGAACATCTCCATAACTCTCTAGATGAACAAACATACCTCTGCTACCCCTAAAAGTGTTGGAAACACATTCGTAACTTCCTACATTATCCAAAAACACCTCTATACCACATTAGAATAAACAGAAACACTTTTGGAACCCAAAAACTTGTCCAGAAAACCACTGTTACCCAATCCTAATATCCAGGAACAATTCTGCAAAACCCTGGAGAGCCCAAAGAAGCTTCTCCAATTTTCTAGCATCTAGAAATACCTCAGTAAATGTGTCAAAATATACCTCTACAATCCCCTACGTTGTCCTTAAAAACATCTGCAAACCTCTAGAATTCATAAAACAGCTACAAAAGCCATTGAAATGTTCACGAACATCATTGTCACCCACTAGATTGTCCAAGATCACCCCCATAATGCTATAAACACAAATAACTCTGAAATCCCAAAGAGTGTCCAGAGACACATCTGCAACCTCATAGAGTGTACGGAAACACCTCTACAACCTCCTAGAATAACCTGAAACACCTTTGCCACCTCCTAGATTGTTAAAAACCAATGGAACCACCTAGAATGCTCAAGAACATTTCTGCAGCCCTCTGGAGTGTGCAAAGAAACCTCTGCAACCCTCTGGTGTTCAGGAACACCTCTATAAACCCATAGAGTGTCACAAAATACATCTACAGTTCCCTAGATTGTTCCTGAATATCTCTGCAACCCCCCAAATTCATACAGCAAGTCTACAACCCCATAGAATGTTCAGGAACAACTATATAACCCACTACATATTCCAATAACACCTCCGTAACTCTCTAGAGGAAAAACAAAAACATTACAACTCCTAAGAGTGTCCCAAAACATATTTGCAGCCTAATAGAGTGTCCAGAAACATCTCCACAACCCTCTAGAATATCCCGAAACACCTTTGCAACCCTAAAGAATGTCCAAAAAAAACAGTGCAACCCCCTGGAATGTCTAGGAGCATTTCTGCAACCCCCTGGAGTGTCCAGAGAAACTTCTCCAACCTTCTAGTTTTCAAGAACTGCTCTGTAAACCCATACAGTGTCAAGAAAATCCCTATAATTCACTAGATTGTCCGTGAGCAGCTGTATAACTGTCTAGAATTAAAATGGACCCATACAACTCCATAAAATTATCAGGAACACCTCTGTAATGCATAAGATTGGCCAGTAACACCTCTGTAACCCTCTGGAGATACAAAAATAACTCTGCAAGCTTTAAGAACATTGTAAAGCACATCTGACACTTTGAGTGTCCAGAAAAACCTTGGCAAACCCTTAGAATATCCAGAAACACATTTGCAACCTCTTAGATTATCCATAAAAACCAATGCAACCACCTAGAATGCCCAGAAACACCCGTATGAGTGTCTATAGAAACATCTCCAACCATCTTATGTCCAGGAACACCACTGTAAACACATGAAGTGTTAAGAAAAATCTCTGTAATGCCCTAGATGGTCCCTAAATACCTCTACAACCCCTAAGAATCCAAAAAACAAGTCTACATCCCCATAAAATGTTCAGAAACAGCTTTGTAGCCAAATAGATATTCCTGGCACACCTCTGCAAACCTCTAGAGGCACAAAAATATATTTACAACACCCAAGAGTGTCTCAAAACACATTTGTGACCTAACAGAGTGTCCAGAAACACCTCTACAACCCTCAAGGAAATCAAGAAACATATTTGCAGCCCCCTAGATTGTCCAGAAAAACCACTGCAAGATCCTAGAATGTCCAAGAACATTTCTGCAATGCCCTGTCATGTCCAGAGAAACTTTTCCAAACTTCCAGTGTCCAAGAACCCTCTGTAAACCCATACAGTGTCAAAAAAAACCTACAATCCCATAGATTGACCATGAGCATCACAACTGCTTAGAATTAAAATGGGTCTCCACAACCACATATTCAAAAACATATTTGCAACCCCCTAGACTGTCCAGAAAAAACACTGTAACCCCCTAGAGAGTCCAGAAACAAATCTGCATCTCCCTAGAGTCCTGAGTAACACCTCCATCACTCTAGACTAGTGTCCAGGAACACCTCATTAACCAATATCGTGTCATGAAAAACCTCTGCAATCCCCTATAATGTTCAGGAACAACTATGTAACCCAGTAGGATGTCCAGAAACATCTCCATAACTCTCTAAATGAACAAACATTCCTCTGTAACCCCGAAGAGTGTTGAAAACACATTTGCAACCTCCTATAATATGCAGAAACACCTCTATAACCCATTAGAATAAGCAGAAACACTGTTGGATCCCCCAAACGTGTCCAGAAAACCACTGAAACCCAACCTTAATGTCCAGGAACAATTCTGCAAAACCCTGGAGAGTCCAAAGAAGCCTCTCCAATTCTCTGGTGTTCAGGAGCATCTCTATAAACCCACAGAGTGTCAAAAAATACATCTGTGGTCCCCTAGATTGTCCCTGAATATCTCTGCAACCCCTAAAATCCATAAAACAAGTTTACAACCCCATAGAATGTTCAAGAACAAATATATACCCCACTACATAGTCCAAGAATACCTTCGTAACTCTCTAGAGGAAAAAAAATATCTTTCCAACTCCAAAGCACATTTGCAACCTAATAGAGTGTCCAGAAACACCTCTACAACCCTCTAGAATATCCAGAAACACCTTTGCAACCCTAAATATTGTCCAGAAAAACCACTGGAACCCCCTGGAATGTCTAAGAACATTTCAGCAATCCTCCTGGAGTGTTCAGAGAAACTTCTCCAACTTTCTCGTGTCCAAGAGCTGCTCTGTAAACCCATACAGAGTCAACAAAACCCTATAATCCTCTAGACTGTCCATGAAAAGCTACACAGCTGCCTAGAATTAAAATATACACATACAACTCCATAAAACTATCAGGAACACCTCTGTAATGCACTAGATTGTCCAGTAACACCTCTGTAACCCTCTGGAGATACAAAAATAACTCTGCAACCCCTAAGAGCATTGTAGAGCAAATCTGACACCAACATGAGTGTCCAGACAAACCTCGACAAACCCTTAGAATATCCAGAAACACATTTGCAACTTCATAAATTGGCCAGGAAGACCAAGGGAGCCACCTAGAAGGCCCAGAGACATTTCTGCAACCATCTGGAGTGTCCAGAGAAATTTGTCCATTCCTTTAGTGACCAGGAACACCTCTTTAAACCCCTAGGTGTAAAAAAAAATCACTGTAATCTTATAAATTGTCCCCAAACATCTATGCAACCCCCAAGAATCCATAAAACAAGTCTACAACCCCAAAGAATATTCAGGAACAACTTTGTATCCCTCCAGATATTCCTGGAACACCTCTAGGGTTACAAAAATTCCTTTGCAACCCATAAGTGTGTCCTAAACCACATTTACAACCTAATAAAATGTCTAGAAACACTTCTACAACCCTCTAAAAAATCCAGAAACACTTTAGCAACTCCCAAGATTGTCCAGAGAAACCACTGCTACCCTATACAATGTCCAGAAACATTTCTGCAACCACCTGGAGAAATTTCTCCAACCTTCTACTGTCCAAGAACATCTCTGTAAACCCATACAGAATCAAAGAAAACCCTGCAGTCCCATAGACTGTCCATGAACAGTTCCACAACTGCCTAGAATTAAAATGAAATTCTCCAACCCCATAAAATCATAAGCAGCACCTTTGTAATCCACTAGATTGTCCAGGGACACCTCTGTAACCCTCTAGAGGTTAAAAAAATACCTTTGAAACCCATAAGAATGTCGCAAAACACATCTGCAACTTCCTCGACTGTCCAGTAAAACTCTGAAATCCCAAAGAGTGCCCAGAGACACATCTGCAACCTCATAAAGTGTCCAGAAACACCTCTACAACCTCCTAGAATAACCTAAAACACCTTTTCAACCTCCTAGATTGTTTGAAAAACCAACGGAACCCCCTAGAATGCTCAAGAACATTCCTACAACCCTCTGGAGTGTCCTAAGAAGATCTATAAACCCATAAAAAGTCACAAAATACATCTGTAATCCCCTAGATTGTTTATGAATATCTCTGCAATCCTCCATATCCATAAAGCATGTCTAAAACCCCATAGAATGTTCAGGAATAACTATATAACCCACTACATATTCCAAGAACACCTCCGTAACTCTCAAGAGGAAAAATATACCATTACAACTCCTAAGAGTGTCCTATAACACATCTGCAAACTAACAGAGTGTCCAGAGACACCTCTACAACCCTCTAGAATATCCAGAAACACCTTTGCAACCCTAAAGACTGTCCAGAAAAACCACATTTCTACAACCACTTGGAGTGTCCAGAGAAACTTCTCCAATCTTCTAGTGTCCAAGAACTGCTCTGTAAACCCATACAGTTTCATGAAAAACCCTATAATTCTCTACATTGTCCATGAACAGCTGTACAACTGCCTAGAATTAAAATGGATCTATACAACACCATAAAAATATCAGGAACACCTCTGTAATGCACGAGCTGGTCCAGTAACACCTCTGTAACTCTGGAGATACAAAAATAACTCTGCAACCCTTAAGAGTGTTGTAAAGCACATCTGACACCTCCTTGAGTATCCAGAAAAACCTTGACAAATGCTTAGCATATCCAGAAATGCATTTGCAACCTCCTAAATTGTCCAGAAAAACCAATGCAACCACCTAGAATGCCCAGAAACATTTCTGCAACTGTATGGAGTGTCTGGAGAAACCTCTCCAACCATCATATGTCCAGGAACACCACTGTAAACACATAAAGTGTAAAGAAAAACCTTTGTAATGCCCTAGATTGTCCCTAAATATCTCTGCAACCTCTAAGAATCCATAAAACAAGTCTACAACCCCATAGAATGTTTAGAAACAGCTTTGTAGCCAAATAGATATTCCTGGAACACCTCTGCAACCCTCTAGAGGTACAAAAATACCTTTACAACCCCCAAGAGTGTCCCAAAACAAATTTGTGACCTAACGGAGTGTCCAGAAACACTTCTACATCCCTCTAGGAAATCAAGAAACATCTTTGCCGCTCCCTAGATTGTTCAGAAAAACAATTGCAACCTCCTAGAATGTCAAAGAACATTTCTGCAGAGAAACTTTTCCAACCTTCTATTGTCCAAGAACCCTCTGTAAACCCATACAGTGTCAAAAAAAACCTACAATCCCATAGACTGACCATGAACATCTCCACAACTGCCTAGAATTAAAATGGATCTCCACAACCACATATTCAAAAACATATTTGCAACCCCTTAGACTATCTAGAAAAAACACTAACCCCCTAGAGTGTCCAGAAACACATCTGCAACACCCTGGAGTCCTGAGTAACACAACCATCACTGTAGTGTCCAGGAACACCTCATTAACCCATACCATGTCATGAAGAAGCTCTGCAATCTCCTAGATTTTACTTAAACACGTCCACAACACCCACCCTGCTTCCCAAATTAATAAAGCAAATCTATAGCCAACTAGAATGTTCAGAACAACTATATAACCAACTAGGATATCCAGGAACATCTCCGTAACTCTCTAAATGAACAAACATACTTCTGTAAGCCCTAAGAGTGTTGAAAACACATCTGCAACCTCCTATAATATGCAGAAACATCTCTATAACCCATTAGAATAAACAGAAATACTCTTGGAACCCCCAATCTTGGAACCCCCAAACTTGTCCAGAAAACCACTGTAACCCAACCATAATGTCCAGGGACAATTCTGCAACACCGTGGAGAGTCCAAAGAAGCCTCTCCAATTCTCGGGTGTTCAGGAACACCTCTATAAACCCATAGAGTGTCACAAAATCCATCTGTAGTCCCCTAGATTGCCCATGAATATCTTTGCAACCCCCAAATTCATAAAACAAGTCTACAACTCCATAGAATGTTCAGGAACAGATATATAACCCACTACATATTCCAAGAACACCTCCGTAACCTCTAAAGGAAAGTCTACATATTCCAAGAACACCTCCGTAACCTCTAAAGGAAAAAACTTTCCAACCCTTAAGTGTCCCAAAACACATGTGCAACCTAATGGTGTGTCTAGTTACACACCTTTGCAACCAAAATAATTGTCCAGAAAAGCCACTGGAACCCCCTGGAACGTCTAGGAACATTTCTGCAACCTCCTGGAGTGTCCAGAGAAAATTCTCTAACCTTATAGTGTCCAAGAACTGTTCTATAAACCCATACAGAGTCAACAAAACTGTATAATCCTCTAGATTGTATGTGAACTGCTGTACAACTGCCTGGAATTAAAAGGTACTTATACAACTCCATAAAACTATCAGGAACACCTCTGTAATGCACTAGATTGTCCAGTAACACCTATGTAACCCTCTGCAGATGCAAAAATAACTCTGCAACCCCTAAGAATGTTGTAAAGCACATCTGACACCACAATGATTGTCCAGACAAACCTCGATAAACACCCTTAGAATATCTAGAATCACATTTGCAACCTCATAAATTGCCCAGGAAGACCAACACAGCCACCTAGAATGCCCAGGAACATTTCTGCAACCATCTGGAGAGTCTAGAGAAATTTGTCCAATCCTTTAGAGTCCAGGAACAACTATAAACCCATAGGTGTCAAAAACCATACCTAAAGACACAAAAATACCTCTGCAACCCCTGAGAGTGTAGTAAAAACACACCTGCAGCCTCCTTGAGTGTCCCGTAAAACCTCTACAACTCCTTACAATATCCAGAAACACATTTGTAACCCTGTAGATTGTCCAGAAAAACCACTATAACCCCCAAGAGTGTCCAGGAACACATCTGCAACTCCTAGAGAGTACAGAGCAGCATCTCCAACCCTCTCGTGTCCAGGAGCACTTCTGTAAACCTATACAGAGTCATGAAAAACCTCTCCAATCCCCTAGATTGCACTTGAACATGTCCCCACCCCATCTTGAATCTATAAAACAACTCTACAACCACATAGGATGTTTAAGAAAAACCATGCAACCCACTAGGATGTCTAGGAACATCTCTGTAACTCTCTAGAGGCACAAACATACCTTGTCAAACCCTTCGAGTGTTGAAAACACATCCACAACTTCCTATAATGTCCAGAAACACTTCTATAACCCCGCAGAATGGACAGAAACCCCTTTGCAACCTCCAAAATTGTCCAGAAAAACTACTGTAACCCCATCTTAATGTCCACGAGCAATTCTGCAGATCTCTGGAGTGTCAGAAAAACCTCTCCAATCATCTAGTTTCCAAGAAATATCCTAGAAAATATATTGTGTCAAAAGACACTTCTACAATCCTCTAAGTTGTCCCTGAAAACTTCCGCAAACCACGCAAATACAGAAAAGAACAATAAAACCATTAGAATGAACAGGAACACCTTTATAACCAAATAGATTTTCCAAGAACAACCCCATAATCCTATAGGGACACACAAATAACTCTGCAAACCCCAAGGGTGTCCATAGACACATCTGCAACCTCATAGAGTGTCCAGAAACATTTGTACAACCTCCTGAAATACCCAGAAACACTTTTGCAGCCTCCTAGATTGTCCAGAAAAACCAATGCAACCACCTAGATTACCTAGGAATGTTTCTGCAACCTTCTGGAGTGTCTAGAGAAACTTCTCCAATCTTCTAGTGTTCAAGAACATCTCTGTAAACCCAAACAAAATCAAGGAAAACCCTGCAGTCCCCTACATTGTCCGTGAACAGTTCCACAACTGCCTAGAATCAAAATGGAATTCTCCAACCCCATATAATCATCAAGAACACCTTTGTAACCCACTAGATCATCCAGAAACATCTCTGTAACCCTCTAGATAAAAAAATACCTCTGCAACCCATAAGTGTTGCAAAACGCATTTGCAACTTTCTCAACTGTCCAGTAAAACCTCTACAACCCCATACATTATCCAGAAACACATTTGCAACCTCCTAGAATGTCCAGAAAAACCAATGCAACCAGCTAGAGTTCTCAAGAACATTTCTGGAACAGTTTAGAGTGTCTACAGAAACCTATCCAAGCTCTAGTGTCCAGGAACATTTCTGGAAACCAATAGAATGTCAAGAAGAACCTCTGTAATCCTGAAGATTGTCCCTAAACAACTCTGCAACCACTCAAAATCCATAAGAAAAGTCTGCAGCTCCGTAGAAAATTAAGGAACAACTTTGTAACCCACTAGATGTTCTTGGAACACTGCCATATCCCTATAGAGGCACAAAAATACTTTCAAAATCCCAAGAGTGTCCCAAAACACATTCGCAACTTAATAGAATGTCCAAAAGCACCTCCACAACCCTCTAGAATATTAAAAAATACCTTTGCAGCCCCCCAAATTGTACAGAAAAACAACTGCAACCCCCTAGAATGTCAAGGAACATTTCTGCAACCCACAGGAGTGTCCAGAGAAATTTCTCCAACATTCTAGTGTCCAAGAACTCCTCTGTAAATCCATACAATAACAAGAAAACTCCTATAATCCCCTAGATTGTCTGTGAACAACTCCGAAACTGCCTAGAATTAATATGGAACTCTGCAATCCCATAAAATCATCAGGAACACCATTGTAATCCACTAGATTGTCCAGAAACACCTCTGTAACCCTTGAGAGATACAAATGTACCACTGCAGCCCCAAAGAGTGTTGTAAAACACATTTGTAACCTCCTTAAGTGTCCACTATAACCTCTATAACCCCTTACAATATCCAGAAACACATTTGCAACCCTCTAGAAAAACCACTGTAACCCCTTGGAAAGTCCAGAAAAAACTGCAACTCTCTAGAATGTCCAGAGTAACATCTCCAACCCTCTAGTGTCCAGGAGCACCTCTGCAAACCCATACAGTGTCATGAACATCTCTCCAATCCCCTAGAATGTACAAGAACACGTCCACAACCCCCACACTCTATCCCGAATTTATAAAGAACTCTTCAACCACCTAAAATGTTCAGGTAAACTATGTAACCCACTAGGTTGTCAAAGAACATCTCCATAACTCTCTAGAGGTAAAAAACATACCTCTACAACCCCTTAGAGTGTTGAAAACATCCACAACCTCTTATAATATCCAGAAACACCTCTAGAACCTCTTAGAACAGTCAAGAAAAACCACTCTAACCCCATCCTAATGTCCAGGGACAATGCCGCAAATTCTTGGAGTGTCCAGAGAAGCCTCTCCAATCGTCTAGTGTCCAGAAACAACTCAGTAAACATACAGTGTGCCAAAAAAATCTCTATAATACTTACAAAAACCACTAGAATACATAAAACAACACTAAAAACCCTTAAGATGTTCAAAAACACCTTTATAAGCAAATAGATTGACCAAGAAGACACCTACAACCCTATTGAGGCATATACATAACTCTGCAAACCCTGAGACATATTTGCAACCTCATAGAGTGTCCAGAAACACCTCTACAACATCCTGGAATAACCAGAAACACCTTTGCAACCTTCTAGATTGTCCAGAAACACCTCTGTAACCCTCTAAGAGATAAAAAAAATACCTCTGCAACCCATAAGTGTCACAAAACGCATATGCAATCTTCTTGACTGTCCAGTAAAATCTCTACAACCCCTTAGATTATCCAGAAACACTTTTAGAACCTCCTAGATTGTCCAGAAAAACCAATGCAACCAGCTACAGAGCTCAAAACATTTCTGCAACCCTTTGGAGTGCCCAGAGAAACCTCTCCAACCCTCTAGTGTGCAGGAACACCTCTGTAAACCCATAGAGTGTCAAGAGAAACCTCTTTAATCCCCTAGATTGTTTCTAAACATCTCTGCAACCCACAAGAATCCATAAAACAAGTCTCAGAAACAACTTTGTAACCCACTAGATATTCCTGGAACACTTCCATAACCCTCTAGAGGCACCACAAAAATACCTTTGCAATCCCCAAGTGTGTTCTAAAACACATTTGCAATTTAACAGTGTCTAGAAACATCTCTACAAACCCCTAGAAACCTTTGCAAGCCCCTAAACTGTCCAAAAACCACTGTAATCCTCATGAGTGTCCAGGAACACTTTTCCAACACCCTGGAGTGTCTAGAGTAATGTCTCCAACACTCTAGTGTGCAGGAGCTCCTCTATAAACCCATACATACAGTGTCATGAAAAACCTCTGCAATCCTCTAGACTGTACTTGAGCACATATACAACCCTTCCCCCCACCCTAATTTATAAATCAACTCTACAACCACTTAAATTGTTAAAAAACAACTATGTAACCCACTAAGATGTACAAGGACATCTCCGTAACTCTCTAGAGGCACACAAATACCTCTGCAACCGCTAAGACAACCCCTAAGAGTCAAAATCACATCTGCAACCTCCTACAGTGACCAGAACCATCTCTACAACCCCTTAGAATATGCATAAACACCTTTTCAGTCCCCTGGACTGTCCAGATAAAACACTGAACCCCACTCTAATGTCAAGGAACACTTCTGTAAACCCTTGGAGTGTCCAGATAGACCTTTCCTACTGTCTAGTATCCAGAAACACCTATACAACCACCTAGAATATCTAGAAACACCTTCATTACCCCGTAGACTGTCTAGGAAAGCCAATACAAACCCCTAGACTGTCTAGGAACATTTCTGCAATGCCTGGAGTGGCCAGAGAAGTCTCTCAAAACCTCTACTATCCAGGAACACCTCTGTAAACCCATAGAGTTATGAGAAAACCATCTACAATCTCTTAAATTATCCCGAAACACCTCTACAACCCTAAGAATCACTCTAAAATCCCCTAGAATTTTCAGGAGCACCTTCGTAGTCAGTTACATTGTCCAAGAACATCTTCATAACCCTCTAGAGACACAAAAATTCCTCTGCAACTCCCAAGAGCATTGAGAAACACCTCTACAATCCCCTAAAATATGCAGAAACACCTCTGTAATCCCCTAGTGTCAAAAGAAACTTTTCCACCCTTCTAGCATCCAGGAACACCTCTGTAAACCAATACAGTGTCAAGAAACACCGCTGCAATCCCTTAGATTGTCCCTGAACACCTCTGTAACACCCTAGAATTGATAAACAATTCTATAATCCCATAAAATCTTCATAATTACCTTTGCAACACACCAGATAGTCCAGAAACACCTTCGTAGCAACTCTGGAAGCCCTTAGAAACCATAAAACAACTCTACAACCCCCTAGAATGGTCAAGAACACTTTTACAACCCACTGAATTGTCCTGGACTTCTGCGTACCTCTCTAAAGACATAAAAATATCTCTTCAAACCCAAAGTGTCCAGAAGCACAACTTTAGTCTCTTAGTGTCCAGAAACACCTCTACAGCCTTCTAGAATATCCAGAAACACCTTTGCAATCCCTAAATTGTCCAGGAAAACCACTGCATCCCCATGAGTGGCCAGAAACACTTCTACAACTCAGTGGAGAATCCAGAACAACCTCTCCAATCCTCTAGATTCTAGAAACATCTCTGCAAACCCATAGAGTCTCATGAAACACCTCTGCAACCCCCTCCATTGTCTACAAACACATCTATGACCCCCTAGAATGAAAAAAATCTATATCCCATGTTCAGGAACACCTTTATAACCCACTAGATTGTTCAGAAACACCTCTGCACACTCTAGAGACACAAAAACACCTCTGAAACCCCAAAGAGTGTTCAAAAACACATCTGCAACCTCCTAGAGTGCCTATAACACCTCTACATTTCCCTAGAATATCCAGAAACACCTTGGCAACCCCCTAGGTTGTCCAGAAAAAGTACTGTGACCCCTTAAAGTATCCAGGAACACTTCTACAACCCTCTGGAGAGTCCAGAGTAACCTCTCCAACCCTCTACCATCTAGGAACACCTCTGTAAACCCCTACAGAGTTATGGAATGCCATATTGACCATGAAAATCTCTGCAACCACCTAGAATTAATAAAAAAATCTAAAACCACCTAGAATATTCAAGATCACTTTTGTAATTCACTAGATTACACAGGTACACTTCCATAACCATCTAGAGACACATAACAGTGTCCAAAAGTACATTTGCAACCTTCTAGTGCCTAGAAACACCTCTACAACCTATAAGTATATTCAGAAACACCATTGTAACCCCTCTAGATTGTCTAGAAAAACCACTGCAAGACCCTAGATTGTTCACAAACACTTCTGCAATCCCTTGGAGTCTCCAGAGAAACCTCTCCATCCCTCTAGTGTCCAGAAACACCTCTGTAAACGTACGGAATGTCAAGAAACACCTCTAAACACCTCCGCAGCCCCTAGAATCCATAAAACAATTTTACAAACCCCTAAACTGTTCAGCAACACCTTTGTAACCCATTAGATTTTCAGGAACACCTCCATAACCCTCTAGAGTCACAAAAATTCCTCTACAATCCAAAAGAATGTCCAGAAACACATCCGCTATCTCCAAGAGTGCCCAAAACCACTTCCACAACCTATTAGAATATCCAGAAACACCTTTGCAATCACCTAGATTGTCTAGAAAAAACAATGCAACCCCTAGAGTGTCTAGGAACACTTCTACAACATCCTGAAGTGTTCAAAGAAACCTCTCCAAACATCTGGTATCCAGGAACACCTCTGTAAACCCATACAAAATCAAGAAACACCTCTGCAATCCCCTAGATTGTCCTTCAATACCTCCACAACCCCTCCCCCAATTAAAAAAAAAACTACTAAAAAACTAAAATGTTCAAGAACACCTTTGTAACCGACTAAAATCTCCAGGAACACCACTATAATCCTTTATTGACACAAAAACACCTCTGCAGTCCCTATGAATGTCCTGAAAATACTTCTGCAACATCTTAAGAGTGTCCAGAAACACCTGTATCACCCCAAAGGATATCCAGAAACAACTTTACAACACCCGAGATTGTCCACAAAAACCTCTGAAAACCTCCAAAATGACCATAAACACTTCTGCAACCTCCTGGAGTGTCCAGAATATCTTCTCCAACCCTCTAATGTCCTGGAATGTCTCTGTAAATCCATACAGTGTCAAGAAACACCTTTGCAAAACCCTAGATGGTCCGTGAACACCTCTGCAACCCCAGGATTGTCCAGAAAAACAACTTCAACAACCTAGGGTAATCTGGCACACTTCTGCAACCTCCTGTTGTGTTCTAAGAAACCTCTCCAACCCTCTAGCATCCAGTAAAAACTCTGTAAACCCATAGTGTCAAGAAACACCTCTGTAATCCACTATATTGTCCCTGAACACCTCCGCTACACCCAAGAATTCCTAAAAAAATTCTACAACCACCTAGAGTGTTCAGAAACACCACTGCAATCCCTTTGTTTGTCCCTGAATACCTATGCAGCCCCTAAAATCCATAAAACAACTCCACAAACCCCTAAAATCTTCAACCCCCTGGAATGTCCAGAGAAAACTCTCCAAGTGTTAAAAAAATTCAGCAATCCTCTAGATTGCTCCTGAACACCTTTGCAAGCTCCTAGAATCCATAAAACAAGTCTACAACCCCCTAAAATATTCAGGAACACTTTTGTAAGCCATTAGACTGTCCAGGAACATCTCTGTAATCATATAGAGACAAAAAACCACCTCTGCATCCCTCAAGAGTGTCCAGAAACATATCTGCAACCACCCAGAGAGTCTAAAAACACCAGTACAACCCCCTAGAATATAAATAAATAACATTGTAACCCCCTAGATTATCCAGAAAAAACAGTGAAACCCCCTAGACTGTCCAGAAACATTTCTGCAGCCCCAATAGTGTTCAGAGAAGCCTCTCCAAACTTTTAATGTCCAGGAACACCTCTGTAAGCCAATAGTTTTAACTAAATCCTCTGCAATCCCCAAGATTGTCCATGAACACCTCTACACATCCCTAGAATCCATAATATAACACTAAAATCCCCTAGAATGATCAGGAACACCTTCATAACCCATTAGATTGTTCAGAAACACATCTGTAAACCTCTAGAGGAACAAAAATAAGTTTGCAACCACCAAGAGTGTCTAGAAACACTTCCATAACCTCCTAAAAGATCCAGAAACACCTTTCCAACCTCCTACATTGTCCAGAAAAATCACTGCAACCCCCAAGAGTGTACAGGAACACTCCTGAAACCCCCTGGATTGTCTAGAAAAACCTCTCCAATCCTTTAGCATCCAGAAACACATCTTTAAATCCATACAGTGTCAAGAAACTCCTCTGCAATCTCCTAGATTGTCAATGAACACCTCTGCAACTGCCTAGAATTAAAAAAATCAACTCTACAACCCTATAAAATGTTCAAGAACACCTTTGTACCCACCACATTGCCCAGAAACACCTCTAACAACACAAATATACCTCTCCAACCCCTAAGAGTGTCGAGAAGTACATCTGCAACCTCCTACTGTGTCCAAAAAAGCTTCTACCACCGAATATCTAGAAACACCTTTGCAGACCTATAGCTTGTCCAGAAAAACCTAGACTGCCCAGGAACAGTTCTGTAACACCCTGGAGAGTCAGGAGTAACCCTTCAACCCACTAGCATCCAGGAA
>JAUTXX010062623.1:9757-28774 GCA_032273605.1 Panulirus laevicauda
AGTCCCACTTTTCACATGTTAAATGTGGGGACAGTCACACATGCTAAAAAAAAAAATTATATCGCCTTAAGAAATCAAAAAGAGCATTTCGCCCCATACCACAATTACCACCCCACTAACACCATACCACAATTACCACCACACTAACACCATACCACAATTACCACCACACTAACACCATACCACAATTACCACCACCATGCTATCGTTACCACCACTACCGTATAATGCTTACCACTACCCTAACACCATACTACGATTACCACCATCTTAGCACAATATTATAATTACCACCACTTTATCACCATATTATGATCACCACCACCCTTACACCATCTACGATTATCACATACCCAACACCATACTACAATTATCACTACCCGATTATTATCACCAGCTTAATAACTGACTTCGATTATCACCATTCAAGACAATACCCACACCTCCACGCTTAACCACACCATCACCTACAACAACCACTACCACAACCACCATCCCACAATCAGCACAACCACCAAGCATAACCACATCCACAACCCAACTACGATCTTTAGTAAGCAGGAAGCGGTGGCGGCGGGCAGAGGAGGTAAGCCTGGCGACAAATATACTCAACCACTCGGTCACCCTGTCATCCCTACTCAGGATTCAGGTCATGGAGAACCTCCCACCACGTCTGACCATGAAGCAGCACGGGTCTCCATGACGTGGTGAGCCACACATGCTGACGTGCTGACGACCAGTGATGATGATGATGATAGACTCCTTGACTGATGACAGGAGGAGGTTATATGCTGACGTGTTGATGGTGGGAGTGGCTGGCGTGCTGACGATGTGCTGATGGCCAATCATCATGCCCTGATGGTGGGGCTGACGATGTACTGATGGCCAATCATTATGCCCTGATGGTGGGGCTGACGATGTGCTGACGGCCAATCATCATGCCCTGATGGTAGGGCTGGCTGTCATGCTGACGATGTGCTGATGCAGAGTAAATTGCTGACGATGTGCTGATGTAGTGTTGTCAGGTAATGTCTAAAAGAATACACGAACGAGTGTGACTCGGTGTTTGTCTAGGGAGTGTGGTTTCTAATGAGTGTATTTCTGGTGGGATGGATGGAATCTAAGAGTGAGATGGTAGTTAGGTTGTTTAGTACCGGTCACATGACCTGTGTGGGTAGTTTGTCAATATCATATTGCTTGGATGTGTGTGGGGGGATCTGTGAGGAGACATTACTGAAGTTTGAGGCAGGGATAAGCTTTCCATTTCTAGTTTGAGGGGATTGGTTGGTGGTCGATTACATAGCGTTTAGGATAGGAACGGTAGGGGCCCTAGTGCTATGGCATAGCATTATGTGTTTAGCATGTTGAGATGGGATTGTCATAAGAGGATCTATGTGTCACTGTGAAGGTTAAATGTTTGTACCTGCCAGGCTACAATACTATTTAAAAGTCACCCTTGCGAGTCTATCAGTGGGAGGACAGGCTCGTCAAAGAACTTCCAACTCCAAGAGAGTCCACAGTTTCCCTGCTGTTGGATGTAGCGCAGCCTTAAGCATCAGCAGCCTTTGGAAAGACGTCCTGGGTAGCATTATACATAAAGAAAATATATGAATATGAGTTAAAGGTTGTGTACACTTGTACTCCACTATACTGTCACGAGGTAATTAAGTAAAGTAGAGTCAGGGCACAAGATGCACAGGTAACCAGTTTATACTTATGTAAATGAGGGAGGTAATGACGTCATACTCTGTTCTCTGTAACAACACTAGCAGCTGATAAGCCTGAAGCCTAGATTGCCAGTGATTTTTTATATATTGGGTCAACTTAGGTAGTGACTTTAGGTTGTTACTCATTAGAATACGTCATCTGAGGGGATAGCTATTTGCTACCCATTAGGGTATGTCAGCCCAAGGGAAAGCTTAAATTTATTACTCATTAGAACAAGTCAGCTTAAGGAATTACTTTATGTAGTTACTCCTTAGGATAGGTCAGGTTAGGGAATGAGTTTAAGATGTTATTCATTAAGACAGGTCAGCTTAAGCTGTTATTTGATGGTTTAAGTCAGCTGAGTTGCAGGCCCTATTATGTCTGTTGTACAAACAAAAATGTTGAACTTGGGTATCTAGTTGTATTTAATAACTATCGGCTGTCTAGTAGTCATTAAGCCACGAATCGTTGTATACAAGTTAAATATTATTTCATGCTTCGCCGTTTTCCGCGTCAGCAGAGTAGCGCCAGAACCCGACGAAGAATGACCTCATTTGCATACACGTACTCTCTGGTTCAAATGCATAATACTCCGACATCAGAACCTTGTATCCTCAGTCAAGCCTCACAAACCTTTCCCATATCAAAAATAAGTATGTCATGTGGTGGTTTGGATCCCCAGCATCATTAAGGCGTCGTCACCATCACTACGAGAAAAAAATCTTTAATAACTCTTTTTCAGATAAGGATAATTCTAAGACCACATACACTCTTACTATGAACATGACCCATGATGTTATTATCTACTTTGATGAGATAATATATTATTGATCGAGGGTTAGGTTGGTCGCGGTACGTCAACTGTTGGTGTCTGGGGTACGAAGGTCTGCACTACCATGACAGCACCAGCTGACATGGTGACGTCATACAGCAGTTCAAAACAACACCACACGTATTTGGAATGTGGCCGACACCTACAACATATGTAAAACTTGTTAAAGAAAAAGAGGTGAAGGGAATTCTGTGTCAAGTGCTCTAGAAGATGATATGGAGAAAAACTTGACCTCAAGATTGCGTTTAAGCCCAAATGAACTTGAGGCTGCCTTACGGGAGGAGAGGGACAAGTGGAAGGTGTTCAGGATTCAACAGGTAGGTGGCCATAGTGGGTCTGGCTAAGCAACAGGACTCATGAATCACCGAAATGGGCGTAATACTGCTGTGGCGTTACATATATCTTACCAAAGGTATGAAATCATATGACGAAGGGTAATTATTGTGTGCATGGTCGCCAGGAATGGATAATGGTTCCCTTTCCTTTATTTAGTAACATTGTACAGGTATTCTGCCAATCCTCAGACCTCACTGTGATCCATACACTCATTGAAAATCCTAACCAATCAGTCAACAAACACCACATTCCCTCCCTTTCTTAAGAAATTCAACTGCAATCTCATCCTCTCCGGTTGCTTTGCCCACTTCATCTTACACAACGCTTTCACCACATCCCTTCTCATCAAACCAATTTTCATGACCCTCATTTCACATACCTCCACGACCAAAACATCCCACATCATTTTTTGAGTATGGGTCTCATATCTGTAAATGCTTTCACACACTCCCACCATATTTCCTTCAGTAGTGCTACCCTCTCCTAAGCTCTCGCCTTTACACCAACCCCAGACTTTACCCCTAAGACACTTCCGTTTCATTCTTCCCCTTTCCCTTTAAGCTTTGTTTATCTCATGGCCATAACATCCAGTTTCGTCTCCTCAAACTTGATACCTGTATTCCTATCTTATCTTTGTTACATCCACACATTCAGACACCCCAGCTTGAGCCTTTAAGGATGAGCACTTTCTTAGCTCCTTCTCCAGTTCCTACTTTTAGAAATTGAAAATAAGAGGAGGAGTGGGTTTCCAGCCCCCTTCTCCTACCCCTTCAGTCACCTTCTACACCACAGAGGGAATAATAAGAAGTATTTTTTCTCCTGTGTCCCCTTTAGTTGTATTTTATGACACGCAGGAAATATGTGGAAATTGTAGAGATCTTTTCCCAATATTTTTAACATTTCCTTGTGTAGTGAAAGTCTTTTTCTCCAGCTTATAGCACCAGACTACTCTCCTTGAGTAGAATAGGGGTGCTTATGGAAAGTAAGTCAATTAAACATGAAATGATGGAGAAATGTGGACAACGACAAGAACCTTTTCAATAGAAAGGGGGTCTTTAATGTAAAGTTTCTGCATGCTATTGAAAATTTAGCCTCATAGTTCATACTATGTGGCATATGAACATAGCACATGCTTCATGGGGTTTCTTGTAGCTTACATAGGTTAAAATAGTCACAAAAACATTATTGTATATATATCTAAGATTCTATGAATATTTCATGCTCCTTGATTAAACTATGTGATGTCCAGAACAAAATCAAAATTTCTTATATAGATATAATGTAGATAACAAATACAGGAATAATATTAATGAAAGCTGCTTAGTTATCAGATGAATTGCATCAGTATCTTGAAAAATGCTAGCAATCTCAGAAGTATTTAGTGGTAGACAACTTTATGTATATGATGGGCATCAGGAGAGTTGATTTCCCAAAACTCTACTTTGTTTATTTTATTAGTTTGAGAACTAAGTGTTAGTTTTTTGACACCCACCATTTCATGAGTTGGGAGAGCACATCCTTCTTCTCTAACCAGATGATGCATTTTCATAATGCAGTGTTGAAAAGTGAATGGTGAATAATAAAGCAGTCCCAACTTTCTGTAGCTTATGTTACATGTACATGGTCTATCTCATGTGATTTGATTTACTTTGTATATCAGCTCTAATCTTTGTTGTCTAACAAAGAAAATTAAGGAGTTTCAGAGTAGGATGCTTTATACAAAATGTTCACTGAAGGTTTGTTGCAGGTACGGGAACAGTCAAAAGAGGAAGCTAAGCGTATTCGTGAAGCAATACGAAATGAAAAATTGCGCATGCTCCAGGATTTGAGACAAGAGTTGCATCTCAAATATAAAGCAGAAAAAGAGAACCAAGTGCAGCAGTTAAGACAGGAGTATAATGACTGTCTTCAGGCTCTTGGAGAAGCTCATGAACAGGCTCAGAGACAGGTAGGTTCCTGAAGTTTTTGCAGTATGCCTTTTCATATCCTCTTACTCCATTGGACACTCCTGAAACAGGATGCTGAATGCAAACTCCCTTCCATTTACTTTTATAAGTTCATATCACATCATTATACTTGAGAATAGGAGAGCCCTCATTATGATGCAACATTAGCCCAAAATGTTAATTTATGATCTCATGTTCATAAACATGGTATCCGTTTATCATTGTGTTAATCATAAATCACTGTTTCCTAATGATAAACATATGATTATAGTGCATCAGCAAGGGAAACTAGTGACATTTTAAGCAACAGTTCATCACTTGATGATACAAGATAATAGTTTCAGAGGTTGATATTGTGGTCAGAAACTGTGTTGACATTGTTTTTGATAGGAATGTCCTGAGGTGTTCTAAGAAGGACCCTTCCCCAAATATTTATGACATATATAATAAAATTCTTTCTTTCATATCTTACTTCTGTTTTTTGCCATTAGTAAGGTAACATCAGGAGTGGATGACTGAGACTTAGAGGAAAAATCCTCAATTGGCCCTTACCTTTGTTCCCTCTTTCAGAAAATAAAGGTATTGGAGGGGAACCCCCCCCCCGTGCACTTCAGCATTGGTTTAACTGACTTCTATGACATGCAAGAGATGCATCAGTAGTCTCTTTACTTCTCTATTGTCCTCAGGGATGATAATAATTAAATGCTTTTTTTTATTAAACCCATATCATGTGTGATTATCATAACATCTGTAGTCTAAGGAGAGAATGAATGGTTTGCCACCATCCACTGGTCAATTATGGTCATTCAGAGCACTTTCATTCATAGAGTATTGTCAAATTTAGAATGTGGTCTTTTGAAATCTGAAGACACTCTTCACTTTATCGAGATAACAATGGCCAAGGATAATCTTGGTGTCCCAACTTTCCCTATACTCACTGAGCATGAACAGATGCAGTCTGTTACATGTTAAATAAGGTGTAGGATGGAATAACTCCATCTGTTGGCTGATCGGTAGGATGGTAGAGCTTTAAGTACGTGATACATCTGCAGCTAATTATTGATGTGTAGTCATGTGTGCTGGGTGTCTTGTTATACTTAGCTATATGGAAATTTTGATAAGTTATTTTGTTAGGCTTTGAAAGTGAGTTTAGAGTACTATTTTCCTTGGCTCATTAAAAACTCTTTTAAGTTGTACATGCCCATTTTTTTTCTCAGACACAAATGATATAGTTTTCCAATATCTGTAAAGCTATTTTTATCATATTCTCTATATCTACATATTATCCTTTTTTCATATTGATTGGATGTTTCCCATCTTTGTGAGGTTATATATGATGGAAAAGTAATACCTTTTCAGCCAGATGCATGTGAAGTTTTACGGCAACGTGCCAAGCATAACAAAAAGGAGGCTGAGAGGCGTGGAGTTCAGGCAAGAAAGGTATACAGGGAACAACAGCTTCAGCAATACCATGAAAGGAATAAACTGCTTATACAGCGTCAAGATGCCCTTCATTGGGAAAAGCTTAGAGCAAATCGTGTTGCTAATTTACCAACACCTGAGGCATTCAAAAGGAAAAGGTATGTGCCTCAGAACTTTCATCAGAACATTTAATGATAAAGAATTGTATATCATGGTTTCTTATATTTGACTTGTTTATCATGGACTTTCATAGAATGCTAGTTCTGAAAATAATAAATTGAATGTTTATGTCGGTCAGGAACTTTTAAGGTAAATCAGTATGATGTGGATAAAGAAACCAAAATGAGGAATTTTTTCATAGTGACCAAGTAGTACACTTTTTTCCATGGTGATTGGGTTGTTAGCCCTTTGTACATGTTGTTCCATATTGCTTTGTTATCTTTCCAGTTTACAGAAAGTGTAGTTCTTGTTTCAGGAGTGTTGTTGAAAAGAAAGTACCAACAGTGCAGTTTTATGAAGCTGGCACTTTTACAACAACAAATTATGTGCCAAAGAATATAATAATTGAGAAGGAAGTAAAGTCTACAAAGGTATGTATATCTGATTTGTGCTTTAGTATCATTCATATGATGTACAAAATTTTGCAGCTCTAGAGGAGCTCAGTACTAAAGGCTTTAAGCTTGATTTTTTTAACATCATATTTTTATTTTCCTCATATTCTTTTGTTTAGGAGTTGCTGAATATCATGTGATTATTTTGTTCCTGTATTTTTTCCTCTTGTCAGTTTTTACCAGTTTGGTCTGTTTGTTCATGTATCACATTAAGGTTAACTCTTCTGCTGTGAATTGTAAGGTAAGAATTTTTCTTAGTGAGTCATTTTTCATTTAAAAATCAGCACCTGTTCATCGGTTTTCTCTTAGTTGCCTGGAAAGCCTCCACAAAAACAATATCCATGCCTCTAATAAACATGCCAATGTATGAATGATAATTGATTTTAAGGATCTAACCATGCTTCAATATTCTGATTCCTGTTAACAACACACCATTGAAAAATTTAATCCTACCTTATCATATCTTACCCATTCACATAATTTTTTTTTACATACTAAATTGCCATCATATGTCTATGAATTTTTACTGAATGGTACTGCCACGGTATAGTTTTCAAATATTTGTAAAATTATTTTCATCTTTTTCTGTATTGTACTTTATTTTCTTTATTTTTCTCTTTTCAATTTTAATTTGGTGTTTTCCATAATTGTGAGGTAGCCTCAGGAACAAAGAGTAGCCTCATTCACATACATCAACTCTCTAGATGACTTGTATAATGCACTGCAACCAGAAGTCCCTATCTACAAGTAGGCCTTACAAACCTCGGTGGTTTACCCTGACCGCATTATATACCCTGGTTCAGTCCATTAATAGCAAGGTGCCATTTGTATACCACATAGATCCATTTTTCTGTATTATATGCACACCTTACACCATTCTGCACATTTAGGCATCAAACACTTGAAGCTTCTATAACTTCATCCTTCCACCACCTTCTTGGTATCCCCCTTTGCCTTTTTCCTCTTAGTCATATTCTCTTCAGCTTTCTCTTACATACTCTTCTTACTACCACTCCTCTCTATCTTATCATGCCATCAAACATCCCCATCTTTGCCCTCACAAATATTGATCTCTCTCTCTCTCTCCCCAATTTTCCATTGAAACTCACTCTAACCAACCTGTCTCTCTTCACTGCAAAACTTAATAACCATGCTTTTATTCAAATTAAGTCCCATTTTTTTCATTTCACTCACTTTCCTAGACTTTAAAACCAGCTTCTGAAGTTTCTCACTTGAATCTGCTATCAGAGCCATGTCATCAGCAAACAGCAACTGACTCATCTCCAAAGCCTCTCTCCAACAGACTGCAGACCTACCTCTCTCCAAGATCCTCACAACCACCTCCCTCACCACCCATCCATAAGCAGGTTAAACAGTCATGGTGACATCACATCCCAGCCACAGACCCTCTTCACCAGGAACCATTCACCCCTCTCTCATCCTACATGCACATATACCTCATTTTCTTAGTAATGATAATGATAATAAAAGTAATATTTTTTAAAAGAAAGACTGAGAAAAGTGAAAGGAGGGGAAGACTGAGAAGATGGAAGGATGAAGTGGCAAAGGCACTTTGATATTGAGGCTTGAACATTTAGGATGGTGAGAGGCTTGCTTGGAATGGAGCAAATTGAAGCATTGTGGTATATTTTGGGGCAACTTTCAGCCACTGGGATGAATCAGAGTATATGAAGTGGTCAGAAGACATATTGGTATGTGGGAATTAGCTGTGCATGGTGGGTTATGGTTTCAATGCATTATACATGACAACTTGAGATTTGATGTGGGTAAATATGGCTGTTTTGTATGTTCCTGGTGCTACCTTGCTGAAGTGGGGAAACTGTGAATGTTAATAAAAGAAGATATTTTCTTTTTTTTCCTGATCAGTACCATGCTTTTACAGCCCACTGCAAAAGAAGCAGCTATATTGGAGGAAAAGGCTCAAGCAGCAAGGGAAGAAGTGAATCGCAAGGAGGCAGAGGAGGAAGAGAGAAAGAGGCAGCAGCGGGGTAGAGAGGCATTAGCTAAAGAACGTCTCTGTCGTATGTACCATCAGCTTATGAACCAGCTAGACCAAGCACAGCACAATCATCAGCTTTCTGCATATTTAAAGGGAACTGACCTTTCTGTAAGTATTAGATAAGTGAATTATGGCTTCAGTTTTTTCTTTTTTTAGCTTCAGAGTTTCACCCATGTGACTGTTAATTTAAAGAGAAAAATTTAAGATTACTGAGATATTTTCAGAAGTCTTTGAATTTCTTGATTTTCACTTTTTAATTATTTTTATATACTTTCTCAATGATCATCCGTAATCTTTTGTAACTGGTGTGTGCAATAAATACATCATTTGCAATAAAGCTCTTAGAGTTGGTTAGGTGGGCAGACCAAACTGTTGAAGTCTTATTACATGATTATCTAGCTTCCCCAATATTGAAGTTCGATAATCATGAGATGCTACAACTCTAGTCATCCAGTCCTTTGGCAGAAAATCATTAGTAAGAATTTTAGTTTTTGTTGGATTTCTATGTATGTGGGGTAGATATGCAGATGGAGTATGGCTGAAAGGTCTGTTAGTAGAATATGCTATTAACAAAAGCTGATGGAAATGGAGGATATTAAAGGAAGGGTAATTCAGTGATGTAAAGTTTGTGTGAGACAAAATGTCATTTTGAAAGAATATGAAAAGATCTGCAATGCCCCTCATATTTGGAATTTTTGTTTGTCACCATCCTTTGCTGTGGGTAAATGCATGTAAGATGCAGTTAGAGATTGCTTTGGTAGATAATCCATTGCCTTTCTTTTTTTGCATAGCAGTAGTCATAGTTAAAACATTATTCCCCATCCATCCATGAAGGACTGTACAGGTATTTGGGTAAAAGCATGTTTTGTTGGTAATGGCTTTTCATATTTAAGTCCAATTTCTGCACTTACACTTTCAGGCACTTGCATTCATGGCCAACTTCCTTCTCTAATTGTTCTTCCAAACTTTCATGGGCTTACAGATCATTTACATTTTGCTCATAGTTCTGCATTACCTGTAGGGTCAGTAGCATCCTTAAACCCTTCTTTCCATTCTTAATTCTTCTGCTCATATGTGTACACCAGCAGTGGTAACAAAAGCAGTGTCATGATTTCTTGTTATAGGTGATATACCAAAGGATTTAATTAACAAATCAAATGGTAAATCCACATGCTTTTTGCAGGTTAATGAGACTGAAGAATCCAGGCTTAAAAATCAGGCCTCTCTGCAAAGACAAATGGAGAAAGCTGTGGAAAAAGTTCTTCAAGAGAGTGCTTTACCAACTGATGATGATTTTCGTGAACATACCCAGCTTTCATCTGATTCTTCAGATTTTATAAGTAATATTGAGCTAATTTTTTGTTTTTGGAAAGGGAATGTAGGAGTTTTAGGTGTGTATGTATAAGACAAAGCTAAGAGACCTTGTAATATTAGACTGGAATGGAATAAGGATTCAGTGATGATGCTTTTTACATATGGCTGTCTGGAGAAAAATGCACAAATCTGGATGAAATGTGTTTTAAAAATATGATTGATTTCAGATATTCAAAGAATAGATTACAAGATACAAAGGTTTGATTAAAAGTTATTAACAATGGTGTATGAACCATGGAGTGATAATGAGGGGGATAGTTAACAATACTTTGAAAAACAGCTTTGGTTAAGGATCTAAGGAAGCTCATTCTTTTGGGTAATATGATCTGTTTTTGAGGGAAATGTAGTGTAATGAGTGATGGCTAGATATGGGGATGCGCATGAAAAATGACTGCTAAAAGGCTATGTGAAATATGTGCGAGTGGTTACAAGTGCTGCAAATGCATACTTTCAGCTCCAGGATGACCATTGATATTTCCAGTTTAGGTACAGGGAAAACAGCTTGAAATGAATATGCTTGATAAACATTTGTTGAGAAATGATATGAAAATTAGCATACTTGGTGTAAGGTCTGTGAGAGGTATAGGAAATGACATATCACATAGCATGACATGGAAAACTTCTGGGAGAATAAGAAAATGCTTTGGAATGAAGTGGATAGTGTAAGGAGAACAAGATAACAAATAAGAGCATTAGTGAAGGAAGCAGATGGGAAATTAGTAAAAATCAAAGAAGAGGTGAAGATTAGATGGCGTGATTATTTGGAATGACTGTTTAATGTGTTAGATTAATGGCTCTCAAAGTGGATGTTATAGATCCCCTGGGGTTGATGGAACTGTGCATTAGGTCAATAAATGTCCAGGAGTCAACATGGGGTCAATAAAATTCTAGGGGTAAAGGACTTTAAAAGTTTAGATAGCGAATCATGTGTAAAATAAAGAAAAGGCAGAACAGATTTTTGTTCATCATGTAATAGATGGAAAATTATAACTAAATGATTATCATTAGGCCCATCCACCTCAAGGTATTTTCCATTAGCTAGTTTTGTTTTATGCTTGTTCAGTTTTCTGATTTAGTTTGTATATAAATGTATATACATTTTCTTATTTGATTGTTGTTTCTCGCATTAGTGAGGTAGCACCAGGAAACAGACAAAGAAAGACATCCACACATAACATACATGCTCATGCATGTAAATATACATATGCATACATACATTTAAATACACATATACATATATATACATGTACATATTCATACTTGCTCACTGTCATCCATTCCCAAATACATGAAAGAAAAGAAAAAATGTTTTTATTTCATATTTTATCTTCATTCTATTATGTTTTTTTTTCCAGAAGCTGATGAGACTACAGAAATTGAAAGTGACCAGCAGACCTTTAACACAGAAATTCAAGATTTGAAATCTTTCTTAGAACAGATTAGAAAGCGAAGGCAACAGCTTCTTCAAGGTATATATAAATCTCAATCTGAAGAGGAAGAGACAGTTGAAGAAGGTGTTGATAAGGGCAACACAGTTGTAGATGAAAGTGCTATAGCACACATAAAGAAAGCTGATGTATCATCAGAGGTTCATCAGCTTCCAACAAAAATAACATCACATGGTGTGGAAGACATTATGGAAGGGACACTTGTTGGTGAAAACCATGTTGACCAAGACAGTCACAAAGCATCTTGGCCTGTTGGTGACGATGAAGACATACACATGGCAGAGACTGTACCATTTCATCTTTTTCAAGGCCACCAAGATGGTAAGAGCACAGTTGTCTCTTGGAGAAATGGATCTCAACCCACCTCTGCCATGAGTTCATATCAAGAATCAGTTTCAGAGGACACTGACATAAGAATAAATGGAATCCCCATGGGAACACAGTCATCAACAGATGAGTATACTAGACCCACATCACCGATAATACATAATTTGCCAACAGATAAACATTTGGTACAACATTCAAACTCTGGAATAAGCACCTCAACTTATGTAAGTCCTCCATCATCTTTTCCCACTAGTAAAGTTTTAACGGGGGAAACTGGTGACAGTTTAAAGAAAATCTTGAGCTGGAGAAAATGTCTACCCTCTAAATCTTTAAGTGAAGAGTTTGGAGACCCACACATGGCTGAGACTGTACCAATTCATCTCTTATCAGGTTATTATAATGACAAAAGTATGAATAAACACCAAACTAAGGCATCTCAACCATCCTCTGCTAAAAGTTCATTTCAGGAGTCAAATGCTGAAGGTAATGAAGGAAAGGTACATATCATTGGTGGCGGAAGTTCAAGGAAAACATTGACACAAAGTAATGAAAATTTGAGACATGTATTGCCTACAGTTGATCCCTTGTCACTCACTAACTTTCCAGCAGAATATGTAACATCCGATACCAGTAGCACAGATTACCTAAGTCCCCCATCAACTCTTCCTACAGCAAAAGTTTCTTCAGAAGTTTATGACAATTTGAAAAAGATTCAGCAGCGGAGAAAAACTGTTCAGCACCTCTTAGATTCGATATCTGATGAAAGATATCAACATACTAGTCATGAGAAAGCTACATCTCCAAATGTTTATACAGAGAAATTAAAAGGAGAAGGTAGTGGAAAAAGGCCATTAAGAAAGAAAGAGAAATTTGAAATGCAGAAGAAAGAAATACTACAGTATTACATGAAGAAACTGTTAAGAATGAAAGGAGATGAATTGCTTAATCTCTCTGCATCATCTGTTGAAGGATCAGGCTTTACTGTTAGTTCCCTAAGTACGCTAATGGATTCAGTCCAGAAGGAGGAAGATGATACAGTGACAGTCTCATCTTTTGATTCATATGTCCCATCTCCCAAAGAATTATCTCATTCAAATTCCACTTCTAGTTATACAGATATTGATGAGATTCCAGTGAAGTTAGGCTGCCATTCTTCATTAAGAAACAAGAATTCCTGTATGGATAAGTTGTCAATTAGTCATATGAGTGATCCATCAGAAGGATACAGTACACAGTATACAGTTCCAAGTAAACATTATAATGAGGAATCAAGAACAAAGCATGATCCTACACAGTATCTCCTGTCAAGTGCCACTGCAAATTCCTATGATACTGGAGGTTCCTCTCCAGATACTATGGTATCATCCTGCTCCCAGTCAGATAAATCAAGACCCTCATCTTCTACAAAGCAAGTGCATGAGACAACAAATCTTCAGACACAATTAGAAATACTTGAGAATCTAAGAAAACTTCGGAAATTGAGACAAGATCTGATGGTGGAAAAGGATAATGTTTTCCAAGATGAATCATATGATAAGATGCCAGAAGTTTCAAGTTCTTTTCCTAGATATAGGTCAGAAGTAACTACTACCATTCCAGCTGACTCCAGCAGCATAAAGTCAACAAGAAAGGTTTCATTTGGGTAAGCTTATCAGTAATGTATATCCCTTGATAGCCTTAACCACTTAGCTTCATATGACACACATGATTATGATTATGAGTAGGAATGCTTTATTATCCAAAATCTTTTATGTGATATGTTTAGGGATGGATCTTAATGTTGCTGATAGAGATATTATGTTATGTACAGGAAGAGTTTTGCTTCACAAAAATCTGTGAGGGGACTTTTCATCAAAATGTTGTGTTTCAGGAAACAATAAATTTTCTAATAGTTTTGTGAAAAGCAGAGAATTGTCTGAACTTATGAACTTAGCTCTCAAAAGCATTGAGATATTAACTTTCGTCAATTAATTTAGCTCTCAGAAGCATTTAGATATTAATTTTTGTCATTAAATTTCAGATGTCACATTTAATATATGTATATTTTTTTTTTATTCCCAGTTGTCTTTCCAGCTTTAATAAGGTAGTGTTGGCAATAAAGGAAACAGTCTCACTTGCACACATAACTAGCTTTTTTTTCATACTATTCGCCATTTCCCACATTAGCGAGGTAGTGTTATGAACAGAGGACTGAGCCTTTGAGGGAAATCCTCGCTTGGCCCCCTTCTCTGTTCCTTCTTCTGGAAAATTAAAAACGAGGAGAGGATTTCAAGCCCCCCACTCCCTCCCCTTTTAGTCGCCTTCTACGACACGCAGGGAATAAGTGGGAAGTATTCTTTCTGAATCATAATCAGAATGGATAATTGGTCAGAGGATGGTTGATTTAGTGTGCAACAGGCAGTCCTTATTATCCTCATTTGTGTTCAAAGGTAATGTCTGGTGATGTTAGGTGCTGAAGGTGGTAAGCTGGAAGTTTGCTTAATTCATTGCATAGGTTGAGGATGTTGATAAAAGAATGCATTTCACCCTGGGGATCTTTGGTGTGAGTAATAAACCAGGCAGGATGGTGGGCATTAAGATATTCACACAGAAAGGAGTTGGATGTGTTTATTGGGTTCTTAGTTGGAGAGGGTATCTGGGAGGGCAGGTGGTGAGGGGAAGATATGTAGGTATTCATTTTGTTGTTGTAAGTGTTGTGTAGTGTAATTTCTATGGACTATATTTCATGAGTATTGTCACTGATTTTTGTTTTGGTTATGAGTGGTGTTGGCGAATGGAATGTGTAGTTATATTTATTATGAGTCCTCCTAATCCTTGTCTGTTTTGTCTTAGTGTTGTGTAGTTATAGAAAGTAGGGAGTTTGGATTTGGGTGTAAGTGTGATTTCATAGATAAGGGCTATCTATATGTTGTATTCTTAAGGTAGGTTGAGTACTCCTGTCTATTGTATAACACTTAGCTTAAGAATGAGGTAATGTGGACTGGTAGTTAGTTTTTGCGAGGTAAAGTTTTGTAATTTATTGTGGGATTTGAGTGTTTGTGTTGATTCTTTTAAACAACTTGATAGAATAATTGTCTTCAATGATTTCCTAGGTAAATATTGTAAAGAAAGGTTTCATAGAATTTTCAGTTTTCAAATCTCTTCCTGAATAGCAGGTAGAAAACTAGCTGTACAATAGAATGCATGTTTTTTTTTACTGGCCATTTTCACTTACGGCAATATTGTAATTACTACGTATTTGCTCATGCTGAGAATCATCTTTGTCTTACTTTCTAATTCTTCTCTGTATCTAAAAATCTTTTCTTTTTACTTGAAAACTGTTATTTGCATACAAGGACATCAGTGGCTTTTAAACATTCAGCATTCTCCATTCCAGTATTACTGTTTTGTCTAGTATAACAACCAATCTACCAAAAAACATCTCTGTTTCACCATAGCCTTAACCCAAAGCTACCCATATGTCCATTTATTCTGGCATACATTAGTTTTACCGGGGAATTCCATCAGGTCTTACAGCTTTTCAGGAAGCTGTGGAGTCCTGGCATAATTTGTAAATCATATCTATCCACCCATAGGAAGAGCAAGATTTGCAAAGGCTAATTACATTTGATTCGCAAACACTTTTAAATATTTCTTTTCACTGCATTTTTGAGGTGTCCCATGGCTATTCTCATTTCATTTTCATAGTTTATATAAGCACCCCCATCTTCATATCTTTATTTATATCTTAGATGTATAATCATTAGTCTTCATGATTATGTCAATGGATTTGTTCTTATTCAGTACCCTTTTTCAGGGCTTATGTGAACTTTTGTCAGAGACTCCATATTACATTCCATCTGGCTTAGTGCCATCAGCTGAAGACTTGCAGGCAGTGGAAGAACATATCAAGTGCATGGAGAAAGAGAAGGTACAATTAAGTAATTAGTTCCAGTTCTCATTTGTAATTAGTGTCAGAACTTGACTGAAGTATGAAAAATATTCATGTTGGCGGGGAACTGACTTCTCATTTAAGTTATTCCCTTAACCAGACCTCACATAAATCTGTATTGTCTGGTAAAGGGGGCCTCATGAAGATCTACAACCCATGCTTTTGTGCCAGCAATTTAAATTCAGCAGACCTTTGGTAGTTGCCTGAGTAAATTGGGAGATAGATTTGCTCACGGAAAGGAGTCTGCTTTTGCAGCAGACTGACTATGGACCATTTTGTTTATTCACTGTATCAGTGTGATTATGTTATCTAAAGTAGCCAGGATTTTTTCATCAACTGAACATGCTTACATGTTCAGGGAATTGCTTTTTTGCATATCACATAACTCCATAAGCAAAGTAAAATTTTACATGTTAAGGATTTTTGTTTCTGCCTTCTGTTTTTATTCAGGGGAAGTTGAAGTGTATTAGTCGAATGTTGATTTAATTTCATTTTATATGGTAAAGTAGTTTTATTGATAAGCATTTTCATATTGTTAGCAGTACAGCATGTAAGAGTCCTTTGAACACTGAATTATCATTATTACTTTGCATTGTGAATTTAACTGTAGGCCACCTTGCTTAGGGGCTTGTGATTCTTTTTTATTGTTAATGATAATGGCTATCTCTATCTCTCAGTTTTAAAGAATATGCAAAAGTTTGTGATCCATCTGTAATTTTTTTTTTATATAGTGATTGATGTTATCTGAAGAACATCTAGGAATATAATGTATAGGATCATATTTTTTCCAATTGTAGTTCGTTGAGGATAATTGGGAGGCTGCATGCACCTAATGTACTCCTTGGAAATGGATTTAATCTTGGTGCAGTATGATTATATATTGATTAGTTATTTATTAGGAGTAATAACTTTTTTGTTTCCTAGAATAGATTTTGAGGTATTTTTATATTAAACTTTAGTGTTATGTTTTACAGGAGCAGCGTGAAGAAACCTTCAGAAAACTGAAGGCAGGATTGCTGATGTTCTTAGAACAGTTGGAACAGTCACCTGAAGACTCATTTTCACAAGAAGTTATATGCTCTGATGATGAGGATGTTCCTCTTGGGAAAGCTTACTTACAGCAACTGAGGGTATGTTATCTTAGAAACACAGCTATATTATTGGTATTTGCTTTTTGGTTGCTGAGTCATCAGCAAGCAACAGCTGACCTGTTTTCCAAGCTCCCTCATCTCCTGCAGACTGGATACTTGCTCCTCTCTCCAAGACTCTTGCATTTTCGTCCCACACCACCCCATCCATAAACAAATTAACAGCTTTGGTGACATTACACAACCCTCCACAGATTAACCTTCACTTAGAACCACTCACTCTCCTCTCTTACTGCTCAAACACACACCTTAAGCCCTTGATAAAAAGTGCAAAAGTGAGTTGCAATTGTGCATGTTTTATTGTTTATTTTGCTTACATTGAACAATTTATTACTGATTACATGATACTAATATGATAAATCTTTTCATGTTATAATGAATGTGATTAATTGATACTGTCTTCACAACAGTGAAAGTAGAAAAGTTGTAAAAGAAACAGCTGTATCAGTCAGATGCACTGTTGTCAGGCTTACCTAGATATTGGCAACACTCACCCAGTTTTTCTAGAAAACCTTCTGACTCATTGTGGTTAACTGTCAGTGCTGGAAGAGTCACTGACCATAAAATATTTTCATGCAATATGAATACATATCATCCTCAAATAACTCAGGATCATCTTCCTAGTCCTCTAAATGTAGTTGAAAGCCACTGAATATCCTTTGTAGGAAAATCACAAAAGTGCGCTCACATTAGCATGGCTTGCGAATGACTGATTGTGGAGAGAAATTATCTTGCTCTTCTTCCCTGGCCATTACCCAGGATAGGTTTGTGTCCTTGAAATTGAGGCTGAAACTTGATGCATAAACATCCATCTAGAGACATTTCTTGGTTTGCATAGATATTCTTCTGAAGACATTGAGTGGCTAAAAGAACCATTGAGAACATGTCCTTGCATTCTGACTCAGCACTAGACACTTGGAACTTTAAAGAAATGTTTATGAACATTTGCTGGAGCACAAAATATCCTTTGGCATCATCCTTGAGAGTTTGAAACTGATTGACATCTCCCCTCTTCACAAATGAGGAAGTGGAGCAATCCCAAAAATACTTTGACCATTGCCCTGACATTGCACATTATTATGATATTGGAGATAATCCTAAGTTGTAAATAGGCCCACTTTATGGTAGCTATTAATTATACTGTATACCCCAGAACAACATGGGTTTATGGCAGGAAGTTCTTGCTGTTAATGGTCTCTTATTCCTCCAAGGAGCCATGCTTTCCCCACTTCTGTTCCTTTTTATCATATCTGGCTTTGATATGAGCAGAAATCATGGTTACATATTACATATCATCTTTTGCAGATGGTACAAGAATTGATATGAAAGTCATATCAACAGAAAACCCTGAGAGACTAGAGACTGATGAAAACAAATTCTTCCACCAGGCCACAGAAAACAGTATGCTTTTTTGGAATATGCTCCTACTCCCCTGGTACAGGAAGTGAAGAAAGTAATACAGAATAACAGTGGTACACAAAGACCATCATATGACTAAAGATAGTGAATTGCCTCCCCAAAATATGGTAAGCTGGATCTTGCTGACCCTGAAGACAAGAAAGAAAAATCATTGATGATGCCTTTCAGGGCTTTAGTACTCAAATGTACGTGGTCCACACTGATGTGAACTGAACTACTAGGAAAGACTTGAAATCACAGGCTCTACTACTCTCTGGAGCACAGACAAGTGAGATATATCATATCATGAGTTTGGTTGAATGCAAGAGTTTTGGAGAGAGGGGCAAGTATGCAGTTTATTGTGGATGAGAGGGCTTGGGAAGTGAGTCAGTTGTTGTTCGCTGATGATACAGCGCCGGAGGCTGATTTAGGTGAGAAACTGCAGAAACTTGTGACTGAGTTTGTTAAAGTGTTTGAAAGAAGAAAGCTGAGAGTAAATATGAATAGGAGCACGATT
>JAUTXX010062624.1:0-17479 GCA_032273605.1 Panulirus laevicauda
CTACGACCTTCTGCAGCATCACGTGCCCGGCTAATCTCTAATACAGCAGCTTTTAGTTCATCTAAAATAGAATAAAAGAATAAGCAACAGATACAAAATCATTCTTATGAAAAAGACCTTAATCATAATGGTACATAAAAGGCTTATGCATAAGATAATCCTCCCAACATCAAACTGTGCTTGATAACTTAAAACAAAAAAGATTGACAGTAGCGTATCTGTAGTAAGACATATGACTACAATTCTTTAGCAAAAGAAAGGTGAGAAAGATTTCTGGAAGGTAACAATTCAGGGGCTAGATGATGAATCGCAATGATAGCTGGAAAAACTGATGAAAAATATTCATTGTACTTCAATAAGTATAGAAATATTTCAGAGCACAAGGCATGAATGAGACTAGATGAAACAAGGAGACTGTCCACACACATGTGATGAAAGGTTCTCTTTTTCACACACACACACACACAAAAAGTAGGATACATCACAGAGTGGGAAGAGTAAAGTTTTAGCTCCAATTGGATTCAAGGGAGGATAAGCTATGTCTTCAAACAATTCATTTTTCATCTTCAATGTTCTGAGAATGGATTATATGGTTGGTAGCAAAGGTTAGGAATTAGTGCATGAAGGGAAGAGAAAAGAGACTAGAAGATGCAGATGGGGGTGGAATGCATGCGTAGGATAGAGTGATTTGGAGCAATGTGATATACGTGGGAATTTGCAGTCGATGGACTGAACTAAGACACATGAAAGAATGGGGGAACCAACAAAAGGTCTGTGCAGCCTGGTTGTTGATAAGGGGCTGTGGTTTCAGTATATCTCTAGTGGCAGCTAAATGATGGATATGACTGAACGAGACCTTTTCTTCTTCAGTTCTTGGCACTATCTCAATAACAAGGGAAACAGTGAACAAGTGTAGAAGAAAAGAAAGATATATATACCAGGTAACCATTTACTGACCAGCCCCAAAGGGAGGATGAAAAGCTGGGTTGATGTGGCCCAACTGCCCAGCCCAGGATTTGAAACTGGACAGGCTTGTATATGATTCATAGCCAGCAATGCTAACCTAACCACTACATCACCTATGATTTCTCAGCCCAATTTGCTAGAGTTGAGGCAACAGTGTGCTCTACTATGAAAACACTATCAAACAAAACTAATCATTCCTCTCCTTATGTATTTCTTCATCATCCTTATAGTTCTTTCCTCTGTATTCCTCATCCTGGTTAAATCCTCCTGATGAATTAATGGAACAGTTTAGATTGTCTTCTGCCATATTCACAATATTCTTTACAAAATTTCTTTGCTCCTCTCTCCTTATATTGCAGTGCTTATTTCTTGATTTCTTATACCTTTCAAATGATGACTGGCTACATCTGTTGTCTCTATTTTCTCTTTGTTGAACATGTATCTTGCTTTTTTAATCCATCTCCACTATATTTGCATCCAATGGCATCCATGTTCTAACTTATTTACCGAAAATTTCAAAATACCTTCTATTGCATTTGTCTAAACTCTGGCTACAGAACTTCCTTTTCTCAATTTATACTACCAAAAGACTTCATCATATAGAGGTAATTCCTATGATTATATTTCCTGAGTTTCTATCCCCTCAGCCTTCCTTCTTGTGACCTTTCAACAACATAGTTACACTCAAATGATACATTATTACTTCTCCTAATTAGTGTATCATGTATGATTAACAACTAAGTATGAAAAAGGTCTTGTACAAATGGTAAACACCAGTCGACTGGTTTTCACACTTCTGTGAAGTGCCAAAACAAGAAAATCTTCCGTATACATTTTAGAAACTTTTGCCTCCATGATCCTCTAGCTTCATACGAGTCTTAGTTTTCCCTGCCTATGTCACTGTATCTGAAATCCTCCACTATCAAGATTTTACTGTCTCCAAGGAAAGTGTCTCACTGCTGCCTTCCCCATCCTGGTAATTTCTTCAGTGTTATCAATGTTCAATTGTTCTGGGTTACTGCAGTTCCTTAAAGGATTGTAAGTTAATAGCAATATTATAAACATCTTTTCATCACTAACTGTACCTGTTATGTGCTGCCAACCATCACTATTTCCTAAAAGTTTACTGTGTCCCTTATCAAAAGGGTCAATTCCTTCCCACTTATCTGTCCCTCCTTGCTACCGTGCACCCCTTCTGGGTACATGAGGCCACACTTTAACTCTTTTGAGAGATTTGTCTCAATAACTCCAACAATGTCAGAACTACTTTCCCTGCTTCATCTTTGAAGTCTACCTCCTTAACACAGTGTACAAGAACACTAACCCAGGAGTATCACTGAGAAAAACTGTATTCTGGAAAATATAAAAAGTGCATTTAAGATCATGCTCAAGGATACACATAGGAAAGTAATCACAAGGAACACAAGACCAAAGTTACAATATGCTTTTCAAGTTTCCTGACCATAATGAATAAACAATTAGAAAACTAACATAGAAAGTTCAGAAGAAGTCACCAAAGATGGTATCTGAAATAAGACAAGTGAGTTACAGGGAAGGCTTACAGGCTAGACAGAGCATTAAAATGCCATAACATCAATCTAAGCAAGAAACCTGCTAGAAAAGATGTGAAGTGATTGTTCAGTATCAGAGTAGTGGATGTGTGGAATGGGCAGAGGTGAAACTGTTACTGCTGAGAGTATCTAAAATTTTAAAATGTATGACATTACAGAAAGTTCAAGAGATGGAGCCCCACACATATAGAACTTTCTTCCTGTACAATACAGAAAGATAATTACATAAAGTAAGTCTTACAAACAGGGGATACTATCATATCAAATCCTTAATAAGAATGTAAGAACTGCTTACCAACTGTAAGTGTTGTGTCACCACTTGATGGACTAGGTAATGTTGAGGACACTGAGCTGGGACTAGTGACACCAGTCCTCCCTTGTGCTCCAACAATATCTGCTACAGCTGCTGCTGCTTCATCCACCTCCTTTGAAAAAATAGTTTTAATTTCTTTTTCATACTTGTTTGCTGTTTCCCACATCAGCAAGGTTGTGCCAGGAACAGATGAAGAAAGGCTGCATCCACTCACATCCATTCTCTAGCTGTCATATGTAATGCACCAAAACAACAACAGGGCCACATACACTTTCCTATGATTTTCCACAACTGGTCCATATGCTCTGGTTCAGTCTAAGGACAGCATATCTGCCTGTGTGTCACATGATTCCAATTCACTCTATCCAATGTACAAGTAACACCCTCCTGTATGTTCAGGTCCCAATCACTCAAAACCCTTTCTACTCCATCCTTCCATCTCTAATTTAGTCTTCCTTTCATGTGCCCTCCACTACATAAACATATAGCCTCTGTGTCAACCTCTCCTCACTCATTCTCTTCACGTGTCCAAACCATTTTGACACACCCTCATCAGCTCTCTCAAAAATAATTTTGTTACTATACCTCTCTCTTCCACTATCATTTCATATTTGATCAACCACCCTCACATCACATACTGCCTTCAAACATTTAATTTCCAACACATTCCTCCTCTTCCATACATTCTGATGTCTGGCCCATACCTCACATCCATACAACACCCTTTCAACATACATACAGTCAATGCTTTTCATAAATCAAGTATCAAAGAACCTGACTATAGAAATTCCATGATGAAAGATAAAAACTGAAGGCCCAACAAAGTAATAATCAAAACCCTGACAATAACCACTTATCAAAGCACAAGAAACAGTTGATAATACCCAAAGCGCACATAAGATACCACCAGTGTCTTTATCATATGGAAATTGAGATGGATACAAAGTTTTAATTAAAAGGATATCACAAACCTGAGTGTAGCTATGTACAGATGTTTCATCATCAGAACGAATCCCCTCGAAAGTAGCAAGGCCTCTAGGACTGACAGGAACTAATCCTACTAAACGGTTTTCACCCACTGGGGTGAATAATGCTCCTCTATCTCCTTCACTGTACAGTAAAAAGAAAAATTAAGATCGTTGTCATTTCTAGAATTTAGATTATCTCTGGTATGATAAAAATGTCTAATATATGGCAAATATGTATGAAAAAATAAATCTGTCAGTTATCTTAAACTGTTTATCTGTTTACACAGTCATGAGGATACAGCCTCTCAGTTCATTTACACATATCCTCAACTCATGTCCAGTATGCTGAACTAATACATGGGACTTCCACATTAATATCAGCATAACTTATTCCTTTTGCATACAAAGTTGATATGTCAAGTGAAACTAAAGTTCTCTTCATACCTCCAATTCCACACATAAAAATAATTTCTTTGAGAACATCTGAAATATCACAAGCCATACTCAATTCACTGTAGTCTACCTCTTTTGTACCTTCAACAAAACTAGCATATACTACCATATATTCTCTATGGGGCAAATGTTCTGGAAGCAATGAAGAATGTGTGGAAAGAGAAGTCACTGTCTGAGAGGGCGAAAATGAGTAGGTCTGAAGGTAGTCCCAACAATGTTGCACCACTGTGAGACATGGGTCTATATATAGATGAGAATATGCAAAAGAGGGTGACACTGTTGGATATGAAATGCTTGAGGACAATATTAGGTGTGAGGAGGGTTAACTGAGTAAGTAATGATAGGGTAAGAGAGAGGTGTGGTGATAAGAAGAGTATGATTGAGATAGCTGAAATGGTTTGGACATATGTAGAGAATGAGTGAGTAAGGTTGACAAAGAGTGGGGTGAACAAGAAGGAATGGGAGACTGAATCAGAGATGTAAGAGTGGAAGGAATAAGATATCAATTGCTTGCATGAACATGCAGGAGGGTGAAAGGTGTGCATGAGACAGAGTAAAATAGAAGAGGTGTGGTAAACGGAGTGTAATACTCTCATAAGAATGAATCAAGGCATAAGCAGCAGCCAGGGTTAACAATGGAAAGGTCTGTGGGGGCCTGCTTATGAATATGAGGTTGTGATTTTGATGCTTTACACAGAACAGCTGGAGAATGGATATGAGAGAATGAGGCCTTTTCTTTGTCTGTTCCTGCCAGCACCTCACAGGAAATAGTGAACAAGATGAAAGAAAAAGAAAGAATACCTTTGTAAGTACAATCATACTGCACTTTTTATACATGAAAAATGGGATTCTCGGGGCTGGAAAGGTAATCCAACTCAGGGGTTTTGGAGTTAAATTAATTATCAGGACAATTCCACATACCTTGATGGGAAGCTGTCAGCTGACAGGTTGGACTGACTGGATTTGTATGATCCTGTTTCTTGGTCATATAAGCTATTGGGTCGTTGTGTTTTCATCACAGGTGAATTTACTATTGATGTGATGCCTGCATTCACATTATTTTTACTATTTTCAGGTGTATAGTCTAACTCCTTGGGTAAAATATTCTCAAATAACTGATGGTAACTAGATTCTTTCAAAGATTCATCATCATACATGGCATTCTTTTCGTACATGTGTATGCTGCTTTCAAGACTATCACAAGCGTTATGAGGACTCTCACACCCACTTTCACCTTTCAATTTCTCATTGGCATTTCCCATTTTTTGATCAGTTCTGTAATGAATCTTCTGGCCATCAGAGGTTCCACTGGCTGATTTCAGAGCTTCTTTAGCCTGCTGGAGTCCTTGTAAATGTACCAACTTCTCTAGGCGGTCAGCATATGGTGTTGATCCAGCTGTGGTAGGTGATGGAGAGCTTAGGCAAGTAGTAGGGGCACTGTGATACAGTGGCGAGTTTATGTCGGGCCTATCTGGTCTTGAAAATTCATCATCGAATGATATCAACTGCGAGGGTATCTTCTTTTTTTTCCTTCGCAAATCTCTCTTTCTTACAACAACTGGATTACCTGTTGTAGGACAATTAAAACAATACTTATGTTTATCATACAATGTACAAAATTATCAAATTTACTAGAATAATGGTGTAAAATAAGACAAATAATACCTTCCTCCTTCCCTTTCTACTCCAAGAGTCTCTTTTACGGGGCTGTACAGTGTTTGGTAAACCTGTCCACATCCAATGGGTGGGATCAAAAGTCATAAAGAGTGGTGATGTTGTTTATGTCCGGAGACAGCAGGACAACTAAGAAATGTTCAGTTTCTTTATTATGATAGTTCCATCATGAGCATGAGGAGTCTTGTGATATGTTGTACTGGCCTTTGAAATGTTGAAGCAATGGGTGGGGTGCCCAGAGAACAGAAGAGGGAGAAATTAACGTGTGTATTTCTGTAGAATGCAGTCTATGATGGGTATATGTCTGATGGTGTGGTGTTTAAGATTGGGCTGGGAGGGCAGTTGCTTAGTGCTTGTGTATGTGTTTTGTTACTGCAGTGTTTAGTGAGGAGGGGGATCTGTAAGTATAGGTTTCTGAAGTGTGAGGCATGGGTCAATTTTTCATTTCTACTTGTGGGTTGGAGCTTGGTTATGGAGTGGTTTGGGTGAACAGGGTCTAGTGCTGCTCCAAAAAACTGAGTGCTGAGCATATTGCTGTGAAACTTATGAAAGTATTTTTGTTTCATTTCACTATTACTGAAAGTCTGTGATTGCAAGGCAGCCAGCAACTGTTCTAAATGCCATTTTTTTTCTTCAAGTTTACAGCTATGTCATACATGCTTTCAACATACATGGTGACCAGACAAGAGAAGTATAGAACAGGGTGGAAAGGATGAATCGTCAGTGAAGGATACTACAGGATTTTTTTCTTCGTCAGTAAAGGATTCTACAGGATTTTTTTCTGTCTGAATACGGTATCAATAGGTGTTTTGAAAGCATTTAGTTTACTTATGGCTTTTGTTCATGTTTACAGTGTTAAGAAAGAATTCCTAGTTTTGTCATTTTGATGAGTGGGAGTGGTTGGCCATTCATGGTGATAGAAGGGTACAGTTTGAATTCACGTCTATCAAGGGTTGAAAAAGTGACACTAGACTGCTGGCATTCTGTCCACAAACATACAATCTCTCCTTGTCACACATAACACTGGAGAACACTGAGATCACACATCTCATTCTTTGCAACTCTAGATATTCCTGTGGCAAATGCTCTGCACTAGCCATGCCTTTTGGCAAAATGGTAAGAGCAACAGATTGAAGTAGTAGGTAGGAATGTTAAGGTAGAAGTAGTAGGTAAGAGCATTAGCTGGGAGCATTAGGTAGTAGTTTGAAACATGTCAGAAAATTTGGATAAAAACATTAGGAAGAAGTAGCTGGTAGGAACATTAGGTAGGAGCCTCTGAAAACAATGCTCTACAGTTGCCCTCTACCAGTGGCCTGTTAAGGGTGTGATACTAAAGGATAAGATGCGGCACTTGAGTAAATAATGGAGACTCTTTTGCTGTGGCCACCCACTTGAAGGAGTTTCCAAAGGGAACAGGCATCAAAGATATAGATAGATAGATAGATAGATAGATAGTAGACTTCTGTGGTAATGTAGACATTCTGTTCTGGATGAGATAATCTTCTAGTTGTGTAATGTAGTGTTGCATGCTTGTAGTTGCTTGGTTTAGTGTAGAAGTGCCATAATGTGACAGTGAGCGCATCTGCACATCAGAGGACTTTCACACTGTGCTCGGCTGGAGGTGATGGAAAATCATGTGGGAAGAGATTAAAGAGGGTTACGGAAAGTACAGTTTCCTAGGGAACTCCACTGTAGAACATAAAGTGAAGCTTTTGTGAGAGACTCTGGCTTGGTTGTCAACTATGAAGCTGGCCTGCCACTTTTTGTGAATGTTGTGGAGGGTGGAGTCAAAGATCTTTTGTGAATGGTTGTGCTGGGGAACAAATACATGATGCATACAATCTGATGTCCAGTGGGACAATGAGGAAAATGAAGAAACATTGCTTTCAGAGTCTGAGATATTCAGGTTCAATCCTATAACAGGCTGGCTCTGTGAGGATTTCATCAAAATAGCAAGCTTAAAACTGGTCACTTCTAAGTATAAGGCCATAGCAAAAGAAAAATCTTCCATTACGGTTAGCCACCAATGATACCGGAGGATACCAACAAGAATATGCCCAAAGCATAAATTAACAAAATGTTTGAAAGTATGAACATCTAGTAACATGACATTTAAGATCTGTACTGTTGCTATATACATATAAAAGTATATCCAAAATAAATACTCACCAGCATGGCTAGCATCAGCACTGGCAGCTATCTGAGCTTCTGGTTCGGGCTTCACATTAGGCGTGACTTCATGTTTTATTCTAAGCTCACTCTGACTTCCACCATTTAACCCAACATTGTCAATGTTAATGGCAAACAGTATTGAGTCCAGACCTGTGGGGAGATAATGGTCAATAACAATGCTATCTCTGATAGTATGATTAATCAAATACACACGCATCCATGGGAATGGTGAATGAAAGGTAATATGTGGGATCAGCACTCTGGATGACTCAAGAAACCTACTCCAGTAATAGTGTTTTAACCAAGCTTCTGCTAAAATACTAGTTTTGGAAAAAAAATTTCATGAATGACCTTGGGATTTATATGACATCAAGAGAGAGAGAGATAACACTGTATTACTCAATGTACTTCTCAATCTTATCCCTGGGGAGAGAGGAGAAAGAATGCTTCCCATGTATTCCTTGCATGTCGTAGCAGACGTTCTAAAAGGGGAGGGAGCAGGGGGATGGAAATCTTCCCCTCCAGTTTTCACTTTTCCAAAAGAGAGAACAGAGAAGGGGCCAAGTGAGGATTTTCTCTCTAAGGCTCAGTCCTTTGTTCTTAACGCTACCTCGCTGATGCAGGAAATGACGAATATGTATGAAAAAACTTCTCAATCTATATACAAAATGCCATTATCTAGCATAAATTCTCTATCCTAAACCATTCCACCCTAACTCTTAAACTGCAACTTTCCTCTTGCATGGATTGATGGCTCCTGCCCTCATCTACATTCCCAGTTGACATATGATTCCATCTCTTTCCCACAAATGTTGCTAGGACCCTAAAAACACTGCATAAAAATAAATCTTGCATCAAATTTGCAATATAAATCTTAAGAGTGTAAAAGTATCATCTGGGCAGAAGCCAGATTTATGCACAGACTATTCTAGTCAATCTTATTATAAAATCATAACTTAATATTTTGTTTTACTGTAAAAGTATCTACTTGCTCTATACTAGTATTCGCTCAATCTTCTGTCCTAATACAGTAGTTGGAAGTAGACACGTTTCTCTGAGATGCTTAATCATAATTAGCAAAGTAGCTGAGGCTGTTTCTTACCAGCTGCTAAATTAGGTAGCATTGCAGCTCTCTCTTGGTCTCGCAGAAGAGCCCATGGTTCATACCACTGCTGCAGTAGATTTTCATCACACACCACAATCTTTATAATAAAATACTGGATTAATAACCAAGAGAAAGCGTTACCTGCAAATGACAGTATGGAAGATCAAAAGAGATTCAAAACATGGTCAGAAAAGTGTCAATCATTCCTAGAGAATGAAAAAATACATTGTTACAGACTAGAATTTTGATGATGTTAGCAAGAGATAGAGATGTATGCTTTGAAATGTGAAAAGCTCTTTCTCTCCTGCACAATGCCCTATGAATCTTAATATATCTTGAACCAATAAGGCTTACAACCTCTTCACTCCTAGCCTTACTAGTGAAGCAAATGCCCCTCATCCTTTGTCAACCACCCGACAGGTAGTCAGCGGTGTAGCTTGGCCCAGGTCTACCTTATGACCAATCAACCATCTCCATTTAGCAATATCATCATTGCTCAAAGGCCTTTGGTTTAGATTCTCAATATGCAGACGTTAACCCAAAGGCAGTAACACTCTCTTAAAGGAAGGTTTTTAAAAAGAAAGGGGAAGGGTATGAAGCATAACTAAGAGAATGCTTTAGAGACACTGCCCTACAAAGAGGGTGAGAGAAAGATTTTTTGATATTTCACAACTTATATTTCATCTCCTAGGTTAGTTTGTCCCACAAACCATGAGAACATACCAACATAAAGAAGGATTAAAAAAAAAATACATCAAGAGGCCAAGTATAGTAAGACCATAACCTTCCAGGTCATCCTGATGCCGTAGGGTTCTTCTGACATGATGGTGGCAACCCTAAGGCCACACCAGATCAAGCCTCAACACCTACACAAGGTATCACTAACTGACCTGTTAAAAAAAGACTTCTTGATAATCTCCTCCATGGGAAGGTTTATCAAAAAGGCAAATCTGGAAGTAATGTGTTTCTCCTAAACTAGGAATGGTCAAATCTAAATTCATAAGAAAAAATAAAACAATGGTTTTTATACGTTTTTGTGCACCTATTCATAAAAACCTAAATTTTTATGCACTGGAGAGGCTATGAGAATAAACTGCACACTTAAAGGTAAAGTCATCTATCATTTTTCCTAATATTACCACACTATTCTCTGTCTCTGATTTCCTTCATTATCACAAGCAGCCTTGAAAGGACCCCACAGTTTGTTGTTGATGGTGTTGCTTTGTATCATTAGCCTTGATAATTCAAAACAAAACTAAAAAGGAACTAAAAATATTAAATTTCTAAACCTAAAAGAACCTGAATCTCAAGGAAAGATTGGATGAGGTTCCTAAGCAACTGAAAGGGTTTTAAGTAGATAAACAAACACTCTGGACATGATCATAAATGCTTCTCACAACTCAGTTTATTGAAAGTTTGAAAACTTGTGATGGTATGAGTACATTCCAAATTCCAGAGCTTTGGCAGTGGCTCCTGAGCAGAACCAAGAGTGATAAGGTCTATAAAACTTGAGATATCAGAAGAGAATTGAGAAGCTAAAATAAGTTCCAGAACCTAGGATGTGTTACCATGAAAGGCACTTTCCTTAGAGGCAACAGTATTACTAGCTCAGTTCTATTATAAAAATTGCTAGAAAAGGATCTTTAATAGAGATTTTCTGAGATTTCAAAAGAATCTGAGTTTCAGGGAGCAAGCAAAAAGTTTCAAGACCGAGTGAAACTGTCCTGAGTTGAAATATAAACACTTCAAAGGAGGTCATTTGTTACACTCAGAATTTCAGACTGTATAAGTGTCTAAGAAAACCCATATTTTTAAGTTTTAAAACCCGTTTTCAAAATTAGGTTCCTGCCCTAGACTGAAGTGGTCTATAGGAAACTATGTTATCAAGAAAGATGTTCCTAGCACCAAAGTTGTCTCTCACATACTGGAGCTACAAGAGTCACTAAACCACTGCTCTACCATGAATGAAAATGAAAATTCTAATGAAAATATCTTTATATATTGTTGTTTTGTAGCTGCAGATGCTTCAGGGGATTGAAATAGAAGTTTGTGATTACGTGAACTCTTAATACAATGGAATTATCTGAGTCTGACACAGTTCTTTATATCAAAGGTTAAGTGTACTTAAATTTCAGATACTGGTATGCAATCTGAAAATATATTTTCTTATATCTTGAGACATGGATGAGTATCAATAAAACTTACATGCATATATCGTTCAAGAGAATGTTCATTGAGCAAACTCCTCAACCAAGCACGACCTCTCCCAATATCAGTATTTACATTTTTCAAAAGTAGGAAGCGTTCATATTCATGTCGGGTCAACAGTTCTCGTATATACCACCATACAACTGAAAACAAAAGTATACAAGATGGCAAAATTAGTCCTCCTTACATATATGTCTATATCACATAATACCACAGTCACAAACTAAACATCCAAGGCTTAATGCCAACGTCAATTGATAAAAACATAAATACTTAACTTCTTCAAGATCACAAAATAAATATTGCCTCACCTAAGTAAACAGATTCTCCCCTTCAACCTTTCTACACTACACAATCCTATGAAAAGATATATGCTCTACACTCAATCTCTCCATGTATTTCTTCACTCAAGTCTCTTTTCCAAGCTCAATTACTTTCACCTCCCTCTTCTCACCCACATCATTTCCTCTTTTCCTAAAACCTCTGCCCATCTTTACCTCCACAAGTTAATAATAAGATATTCAACCAGTGCCCTCTGTACATTCACATTTAGAAATCTCTTTTTCATGCATATCAAATAGTATGTAATCCAATAGCACCCACTTACCATCTTTGCTACAGTAAAAGTTTATATTCTTTACAGAAACAGGAATATTAGCACACTTGTGAATGTAAAGTAAATTCTGCCTGTGTAGATAATAAGTAAATAATCAAATAATACATATCAAAGAAACATGAACATGTAAAAGTCAAGTAAATGATACCCATAAATAGTGTGAAATTGTACACAGAAAAAGGCCATACGATGTGTAATGTGACTAAGAGTATGTAAAATGAAACCAAACAATGCAAAAAATACAATTACCATACACAGATGAGGAGCATCTATGCCACCAATAAAGGTCCTCCCCAGTCCACTCAACACCCTCCTATATCAACACCGAGGTGAGCACACTACTTTTTGAGTACTTTCTTAAAAAATTATGATGTACGATTAAGATATTCTGCAAGAATAAAATTTTTCCACACTAGTTGAGGGTAATTTCTGAAAAACTATACAGATAAGAGGCTAAAGAGCTGCTTATAGGTGCAGAGCCTACCCTTAGCATCTGAAGTTAATGCAACTGAATATAGGATTGGAGGCAAATCCAGCATAAAATTCAATCTCTGCAATCACCTGCCATAATCTTTCATTACTTTGTAAAATGACTACCTTTCCATGTTAAGGTAAACAAACTGAAAACAAGTGGACATATACAGCACAAGGCTACCATGCCAAAATGTTCTGGATTATAGAGCTCAACTAAAAGAATTACGGTTAAATATACCATTGCAGTGTTGCAGTTCTGACAGCCGTATACTATGATGCTACTGTGAATGCCTTTATGTTGGAGAATATACCCTCAATAAATTTTCTAATTCTCCATTCCTACACTCTAAGGCACCAAATATGATGGAACCATCTCCTTTGTCACCAATGTCCTTTAAGCCATTTGGGGAATGGGCCCAGGGCCTTTCAAAATGAAAAGATCAGCAATGTTTTCTATGAAATTGGAAAGTACATATGAAATATGGCTTCAAGCAATTTCAGTGTCTTCCTGTAAAATAGAATGCTGATCATGCATGCATTATCATCAAATGGTAGGTGTCTATCTCTTGCTTCAGGTCAGTTTTTCTCAAGATGTAATGGGACAGAGTATGGCAATGTCATGCTTTGGCATCACTGCAAGATACCTCTAATTATAAAGAAAAATTCACTGAAATTAATTTGTTTTAGGTGAGTACAAACACTTTCGAAGATGATGACTGGTCAGATCTGAAGGGCTGGAGAAAGTGAGACAAAGGTAACTGTGAAACAGGCTATTAGAGAACTCTGATCTGGCATCCACACATAAATGCAAAGTAAATATTGCATGTTAGCCATCCCATGTTCCCTGACTAAAGCAACTTTAATATCTCTCAGTAGACGTGCATAATTTCTTTTCCTATCAAGTATCACACTTTCTAGTTCATGAAAAGACACTCTACTCAACACTTCTGTTAAAATACAGAAGACAATTCTTTAAGTTTTTAAAGTGTTCTGCACAAGATGGGAGGGAGATATATACCAAAGTGTTCTGCACAAGATGGGAGGGAGATATATACCAAAGTGTTCTGCACAAGATGGGAGGGAGATATATACCCCACTACAAAAGAGTTAAATGCATTGTGTCACAGCAATTCCAATACTTGCCAAGTACTACCGAGTCTCTTGACTAACTGTAACAATAATTCATACTCAATAAAATAATCTATTATTTCATCCACATTCAAGTTGAGAGCTCAAAAGTTTGGGGGCTACTGGAATGTAAGCTTACAAAAACAAATATGAGCAGGCATCAAATGACTGGCCAGTGTTTTTCATAGATACTGAAGTTTTTATACATGTCCAGACTTATACAATATAAAATACTTTCAAAATGAGACTCAGAAAATGCAACATTTTGATTAAGGAGTTTATATAAGCATTATCTATGTAACATACCTTTGAAGCAACAAAAATCCATCAATATAGCCATCTCAGCAACTACACCAAGCAACACAAAACTTAAGTAAAACAGGCATGCAACTTGGGGTGCTATAAGCTAGCCAGCTGGATAGCTACCTGTGTTACTGAGCAAATATCTATCAAAAATTACATTTTGAAAATTTCAGACAGATAGAGGACAATCAGTAATGATAGCATACAGAGCAAAAAGAGATAAACCATCAATTCTCTCACAAAGATTTTTCAACATAAGAAGACAACTGACATACCACCTATAACAGAGGGTGAGAGGGAGAGAGTAGGAAATGAAGATAAAAGTGATGAAGATACAGATCATAAGTAGGAACAAAGACAAAAAAGAAATTAGGACTAACACAAAAGACAAAAACCCAAAAGTTTACAATACACAATGCAAATTCTTCAAGAACACTAAAATATAGGATGGAAGATAATGAATACAGGAGATAACTTTACATGAAATTCCAGTAATCCTTTAACTTTTCAGATACACTTACCAGGAGTTTCTGTTTCAGCACCAGGTAGGGTAAGATGAAGGTTTAGTCCTGAGGTTACCATATCTGTCACCTGCCTAAAACACAAAATCTGTCAGAAACTAAGCCTAAAAGAGGGAAATGTGGAAACATGGGGAAGAACAGATTGTTTTACTTATTACATAGAAAAAAGTGTAATTGTACCTGATCAAATAAATCATCTGGAAATCAATTACTTAAGAAAAGAGAGATATTTACTTATATAATCCTTCTCTGATAAAATCAATATACTCTTCTAAGACATATGTTTTGGGGGACAGAAGTGAAAGAATACCACCATCATACAGTATCTCCTGTGAGTTGTAGAAGTAACTAAGAGGGGCAGCACTGGGTGGCTGGAGATCCTACTCTCCTGTATTATTACTTTCCAAAACAAGGAACTGAGGGAGGAGCCTAGTGAGGATTCTTTCCTCTATGGTTCAGATGTCTGTTTCTAATGCCATGTTGCTGGCACAAGAAACAACGAACAAGCTACTTTTACAGTCTCTCTCAAATCTACCAACAGTGCTGTGTCATCAACAAACAACTGACCCACCATCCAGGCCTCACTCACTCCCAACAGACTGCATACCTACCCATCTCTCCGAGACCCTTGCATTTACCTTCCACATTACCCCATCAGTAAACAAACAAAACAGCCAAAGTGACATGGTATCACACACCCCTGTCAAAAACCCACCTTTACCTAAAACTACTCACCCACCTATGTTCCTATGAGGACACATGCCTTACTCTCTTGATAAAAATTCCTCTCATTCTCACTGCTTTCCCCTACACCATGTATCTGTTTCACCTTCCACATGGCATCTTATTAACCATGCCATATGCAATCTCAAGATCCATAAATGACACATACAAATCCTTCTGTTTCTGTACATATTTCTCACTCACATTCCTCAAAGTAAACACTTGATCCCTGCATCCTCTACTACTCCTGAAACCACACTGTTGATACTCTGTTCATGTCATCACCCTCTCAACTACCACCCTACCATACAACTTACCAGGTACACTCAACAAAATTACACCTCTGTATAGCAATACTAATCTCTGTCCCTCTATGCCTTTATATATCACTATAATCATTTTCCAAAATCTGACAATGCAAGAGGATACTTACTTAATGGCAGCCAGACCCCGGTTTGGAGAGCGTGATTTGAGGCCATGGGATAGTAAATATTCAAGGTTGATGCAAAGAGAAGCAACCCGTTCATCTGTCTCAGTGGCAAGCTCAGCACGCCCTCCAAACCTCACCTGCAGAGAGAAAGTATAAAAAGTACAAGCAGGATTACAAAAAGCTATCACCAGTAACACATAATTAATGGTTAAATATGAGTAAATAATAAGTCTTCCACCATTCAATATCACCAAAAGCAATGGTGGTAATATTCACAAGCAGAGTCTGGTCAACTCAAATGCAGATCAAATACCATGACATAGCACAAAAGCACTCACTCACTTTCAAGCATGTAAAACATGAAAGGAAATCTACTGCTTTGTCTGTCACGTATTACATGTAGTGAATTAAACTTTTTCTCTACTTTTTCGTAAGTCCAAAAGGGCTATGGGACTATATTACTTTTGAGAGTATCTGGGCAACAATACATTAAAAAAAAGTAGAAAAAGTAAGCACCTGACATCCTTGAACAGCTGCAAGTAGACTAGAAAGTAGTTCCTCCCTCTTACTGCTATAAGAATCTGAAATAATGAAAGTTCTATTATTACCTGAAAGTACACAAAAAGTTAACAATATTAAAGACTTCCATACACATTATTTTCTCTCAAAATTTCTAAAGCAAAATCAATATCAACATGTGATTATAGAATGTACCATAATGCCATATCACCAAATAAAATTATATCATGACACATGAAAGACAAGTAGAACAATGACCCCTATAAAAAACTTTTGCCATAGACTTTGACAAGATTGGAAAATAAATAATATGTAATACAGTTACACTTGCCATTGTCAGAACTTGAGGACATTCTAATCTCCTTAAGCAGGCTCCTGCTGATTCTCAATATTCACTTCACATTTTTTCTGGAATGGAGTAATAATTTCTATCGTTTAAAAATATAAATCAAAATACTGCTAAGCATCCTGTAGTAGAAACCAAAGAATCATTATCACATCAGACTTTTTCACTATCATGTCGAATACCTTGCACAGAAGATGGAAGACCTCAATCAACCCACTTCAGAAGACAGATAGATAAGGAGAGACATGATCAATCTAGTACTACCAAAATACCTCTGCCCACAGTGCAAAACCATAATCACCAAAAGGCACTCCATCAGATGCTCCAGTTACCTGTAAAGGTACCACCTTCACTGCACATTGCATTCATCCATAAATGAATGCTTTACTTAGAGGCTGTCCAACCCTGGATCACCAAAATACCTTTGCCTACAGTCCAAATTTTCATTGCCAAAGGGCACAATTTCATCAGATTTTTCTACCTGCCTTCAGCAGTACCACCTCCACTTTCATCTATTGAGGACTACTGTACTTAGAGCTCTGGACATGCAACAAACACTCAGAGAAATAACCAAAACACCCTCAAAAACCCTTAAACTCCTAGCCAATAAATAACAAACATCATCATACAACACACAACCTCACTCTTCACAAGCTGCAGCTGTTACTCCATAAAACCCCAAACACAAACTTAAAATCTTATAACCCAATCAATGGCAATACCATCAAAAACAAAGACAGAGGTACTGAACCTACTCCATGAATGCAACATAAACATAACCCTAATCCAAGAAACCAGACCTAAATCCATTGTCCCACCATTCTAAAACTACATAAACCTTACACAAAACAGATAACAGTGTCAAAAAGGACTCACTGACATTGCTTACAATACAAAACAGAGCAGTGACAATACCCTTAAAATACAAGCCAAAGAAATAAAAGTACACTGGACACACTACAATATAATCAACACCTACAACCCCCCCC
>JAUTXX010062734.1:0-17474 GCA_032273605.1 Panulirus laevicauda
GCTAACGCGGTAGACAGTGACAAAGCAAAATAAAATAACTAAATAAAAAAAAATGAACGTGGAAGGTGAAAGATGAGTGATGACTGTGCTTCTGCACCTGGCAGTGAGAAGAAAGATCATGAGAGGCAAGTGCTTTGGGAGCAGCTGAGTTAGCGTGTCAGTAGTTTTGATGTACGAGACTGGTGTTGGAGATAGGTGATTTAAATGTGAAGGTAAGTAATGTGGCAGTAGGGGGTATATTTGGGGTGCATGGGGTATTTAGAGCTAAAAATAGAAATGGAGAGCAGCTTGTGGAGATGGATACTGAAAAAAGACTGATGACTAGGAATATCAAGTTCAAAAACAAAGATATACACAAGTAAACAAATGCAAGTAGGAGAGATGGTCAGCAGGTATTATTGGATTGCATATTTATTGAAAGGCATGTAAAAGAAGGACTTCTGGATGTAAGTGTGCTAAGATAGGAAGCTGGTGGGATATCTAATCACTATCTTGTGGAGGCGAGGGTGATTTGAAGAGATTTTTAAAAACGATGAAACAATAATGAGGAGAAGATAGTAGTGAGAGTAAGTGAGCTTGGAAAGGACAATTGTGAAGAAATACCATGAGAGACTGTGTGTAGAAATGGCAAAAAGTAAAAGAAGCTTAGGAGTTGGTGAAGAACGGTAAGTATCTAGGGAAGCTGTGCTGGAATGTGCCAAGGGAAGCTGTGCTGGCATGTGCCAGAGATGTATGTGGCAGATTAAAATAGATAGTGAGTGGTGGGAAAAAGAAGTGAAGTTGCTAGTAAAGAGAAAAGAGGGCGTTTGAGTGGTATGTATAGGGAAGGCACAAAAATGACTGGGAGGTGTATATGAGAAAGCAGCAACAAGTCAAGAGGGAAGGAGCAGGGGTTGAAAAAGAGAGCAAATATGAGTTGGGGTGAACAAGTTTCAGTAAACTTTAGGGAGAATAAGATGTTGTTTTGGAAGGAAGCAAATAATGGGGAAGTTGTAACAGGTATTGATGAAGTATTTTGAAGGACAGATAAATGTGTTCAATGATAGAGTGGCAGATGAAGGGTGTTAGGAAATTTGGGTCAAGGTGGTAGGCAAAGTGAGATAGTTATGGAGAGTGGTTTGGTGGAGAAGAGGTGGTGAAAGCCTTATGGAAGATGAAATGCAGCATGGTGGTGGGAGTGGACAGTACTGCAGTTGAATTTATCAAAGGGCTGACTGTGTTGCTGATTAGTTGGTATGAATTTTCAATGTATGTATGGATCATGGTGAAGTGCCTGAGGACTAGCAGAGTGCATATATAGTGCTTTGTATAAAAGCGAGTATACCTGGTAAATTGTATCAGAGGGTATTGATTGCGAGGCTGAAGGCAAGTACAGAGCATCAGACTGGGAAGAACAGTGTGGTTTCAGAAGTGGTAGAGGATGTGTGAATCAGGTGTTTGCTTTAAAGAATGTGTGAGAAATACTTTGAAAAACAGATGGATTTGTATGTTGCATTTATGAATGTGGAGAAGGCATATGACAGGGATGACAGAGATGCTTTGTGGAAGGTTATATGAATATATGGTGTGGGAGGAAAGCTGCTATTAGCACAGAGAAATTTCTATCAAGGTTGTACAGCTTATGTAAGAGGAGGAAGAGAAGAGTGAATGGTTCTGAGTGAAAGTTGGTCCATGACAAGGGTGTGCAGTCACCATGGTTGTTCAATTTGTTATGTGTAAAGTGTTGATGGAGGGAAGTGTAAAAAGTCTTGAAGGGATGAGAGTGCCTGAGAAGTAAGTTAGTTGTTTGCTGATGATACAGCATTGGTGGTAGGCAGATTTAAATGAGACACTGCAGAATTTGGTGACAAGAGTTTGGAAGTGCGTGTGAAATGAGAAAGGATATTAGATTCAGCAGGGTTGAGGTACAAGTTAGCTGGGAAGTGAGTATGAATGGAGAAAAATTGGAAGTGAAGTGCTTTAGATACCTGGGAGTGGACATGGCAGCGAATGGAACCATGGCAGCAGCTGCGAGTCAAAGGGTGGGGGAGGGGCAGGGGTCCTTGGAGTGCTGAAGAATGTGTGGAAAGAGTGAACATTATTTGGATGGGCTAAAATGGGTACGTTTGAAGGAATAGTAGTCCCAACAATATCACATGGATGCAAACATGAGCTGTAGATAGAGATGTGCTGAGGAGGGTGGATGTGTTGGCAATGAAATGTTTGACAATTTGTGGTGCGAGGTGGTTTCAATCAAGTAAGTAATGAAGGGGTAAGAGAGATATGTGGTAATAAAAAGTGTGGTTGAGAGAGCAGAGAAGGGTGTGCTGAAATGATCTGGACATATGGAGAGAATGAGAGAGGAAAGGTTGACAGAGTATATAAGTGTAAGAAGTGGAGGGAACAAGGAGAATGGGGAGACCAAATTGGAAATGGAAGGATGGAGTGAAAAAGATTTTGAGTGATCAGGGCCTAAGCATGCACAATGGTGAAAGGGATCCTGGAAGTGAGGAAAGAGGGGAATCACTGTTAGTGAATGACAGATCTGGGTACAGACTCCAGAGATGAACTCTGAGGAATGACAAGAGAATTTAGGAAACTGCACAAATTAGCTTAATTATGTGCAATATCATAACAAAACTTAAAAGTAATCTGTATGAAGTAGTAAAAATAAAGTAATTTAAACCATAAAAGTCATTCCTGCCTGTCTGAAGAAATGCTGAGGAAGTTGCTAAACATGTAGTGACTAACTCATTTTCTGCTGCCAATAATTCATCAATTTCCAAGGTAGGATTGAAACTCCTAGCCGCCGGGGTGATATATTTTGGGAAGCTATTATACCATATCTGCATATACTAAAAACAGCAGTTAGCTGTCAGATATACAACAGATAGCCACCATAAAAGATGCTTATAAATAATCCTTTTCCTTGGCAAAACAGAAATTGCTCACAGCAGGGATATATATTTTCCAAGATAATCTAGCATTTAACAACAACATTGTGCTGGCAATAAAGGAGGTATAAAGATGAAAATGGAAAGAATGAGTGGTCACAAATCTGAACAATGCCATTCCACCATTCTTCCATACAAGTGAGCAGACAGAGGAGCTGAATCAGCTAATACATAAATATCAGAACCTATAAAGAAACAAAGTCAATCCAAATTCATTTCACAATATAAAGGTCTCCAGCCTGGAATGTAGTGTCAAAAATGTATCTCTATATCTGCTGGGAATGCAAGTGTAAAACTTCAGATGTGCGTGACATAAGGATAAGTTCCCCTTGCTGCAGAAGTGTATCCATGCAACCTGTCTCCCTTCTAGTGTTCATCTTAACAAGTTCCCTAATTATCCAATCTATTAGTAGTTCAAGAGGCTTTTACTGTTTTTAGTTAAGAGTAAAATAAATGTATAATTGTAAGTGTTCAAGGTTATCAAGTTTTCATCACAATTTTCTTTTCATAGCAATTCAACAAGATTTATCTCTGACTCCTGTTCCCAACTGCAACTCAAGGGGATGGTCAAGGCAACAGAGTCTCCATAACAAGTGAATTACAGTGCCGCTTCTCATCCTTTAATGCCCCAACCTTAACAGGCCACTGGCAAAAAGCAACTCTTGTGTAGTGTTTCCAAATGCTCCTACCTCAACTAGCTTTGAAAACTTTACTTTTAAACTACTTATGCATTACAAAAACTAATAAGTAAATACACCTTAATGGCTTTCTTTATCACTTTTGGCCTTCTGTGTCTATAAAAATGTATAAACAGTTCAGTATGTAGTATAGAATTTCAAGAATGATATAAGAGTAAGCTATAAAATATATCTGTAATTTGTGACAAAACAATATCTTTTACAGTAGAGGGTAGGTAGTAGTAGGCAGGCAACCACTAACACAGAGGTACTACCCACCTGGGTATCAGGAGGGTTAGCAATGGCTGCACAGTAAGCCATTGTCTTTTATTTCTGTCTCATCCACACATGGACTGCTGGCATTCTGTCCACAAACATACAATCTCAATGTCACACATAACACCTGACAATACTTAACTCACGCAACTCATTCTTCCTAACTCTAGATTTTCCTGTTGTGAGCCCCATGTGCTAGCCCTGCCTTTTGACAAAATGGTAAAAGAAAGACAGTAGCAGTAGGTAGGAACATTAAGCAGAAGTAGTAGGTAGGAACTTTTAGGTGTGAGCCTTAAGTATAAGTAGCAGGCTGGAACATTAGGTAATAGTAGTCAGTAAGAACAGTAGCTGAAGCCTCAGGAAACACTACACTAGATTGCCCTCTGTTAGTGACCTGTTAAGGGTGATGCATTAAAAGGCTAAGTAGCAGCACTGGAATTTTCACCAGTTATGGAGACTTGCTGTGGTCACCCCCTTGAGGGAGTTCCCAAAGGGAATGGGCATCAGGGATATAGATAGATAAATACACAGATAGATAGGTAGTAGAGAAAAATCTAATAATTTCATTAACCAGAAAAGTCATTCAAAAGGATGGGATCAGACTCCAACTGATTTAGGTAAGTAGGGCTATAGAGGATATATATCTTACAAAGATTCTTTGATAAATATCTTAGAAAATTTGCATTTCTAAGAGTCTAAATACAAAATAAATGATTGTTAACAACTGTAATAGTGTTTTTGGTGTCATATTAGTTAAAAAGTAAAAACAATAAAATCATGAAAATAAAAACTGAGGAACAAACCAAAAACTGCAACCTAAAATAGCCTCTACTCACCTCATTTAACTGATTATTATTGTTAACCTTGACTTTACTAGCTAAGTATTTATTGTACTTTTCTTGTTCATCTGGAGGGAGGGTGAGATGTGTACGACCCAGAAGAACATGAACATATCGCTCTAACACATACCAAAGCATCTCAGTGAAGAATGGATAGCGGAACTTTGATGGTACCTGAAAAATATATATATCATAATTATGCTGATATAACAGGAATGCTCCAAATCTCATTATGTCTGATAAAAACCCAACAAATTCTATCAAAGTTATGCACCAAATACATATGGCTGGTCTGGTAGTGCAAACATATACTGCATTTATCCAATTTATTTCTAAACATTATCCAAGCATCACTGAAATAAATGATCTCACCTAGTTTAACAAAACAGGAAAGCTAATGTTCACAATTCCATCTGGGATAAATACAGAAACATGCTTGAATGGGCATTACTGAACTCAGCTTGCACACAGTTATGCCAAAAGTGAAAAATCACCTCTGGTTAGGTTGTATAATTGTCAATGGATAACAAGTATTATAGCCTTGTTAAAGAAATTCTTCCTCAACTGCAGTCCATTCTTTTCCTGCTACTGATCACAGCACAGCTTTAAAGCTGCAAGGGCTCCATAAAAAGGGGCCTGGGGTTTAAAAACATACGATTCGGCTCTAAATTCAAATGTGAACAGATAACCTATAAAATCACTAAATTCACAAGTTTCATGACAGCTAACAGAAGTTAAAGAATGAGACATACAAGAATGTAGGAGTGGATGTTCTATTCATTTTCAATATCTGAGCTGATGTTAATGGAAAAGTTGTAAGACTAAGTGTAACCAAAATTCATGATCTACAAAAGATAGCACTTATGCATGAAGTTCTGGGTACTGGATATAAACATATACAAAGAAAAACTTAAACATAACTCAATCTTTAAACTTGAACTTATGACTGAACTTGCCTTGCTATCAAAAAACCAGCATTATTCAGACGTCATAAAAATAGAAATTAAAGTTCTGAATACATACAGAGATACAAGAATCAGGCCAGTCATTAACCCATTTAGCATTTCTTTACAGCCAGTACCATCCATATTCTCTTCACACTAAAAATAATATAACAATAATATAACAGGATTTAGCAGAGGTGGATAACTTGCATAATATTACTGAAATCAGGACAAAAATATAAAAGAACAAGTGGTGTGAAACATGCTTCTGAATTTCTTTCATACAATGAAATGAGACAGAGCAGCAAGAGCAGATAGGATTGCACTTCAATTTCTCAAAAAAGGGGGTGAAAGCATTGGTATTTGATAAATCAGGATTTTAAGGGTAAGCATGGCTTAAGGTGAGATGCCTGAGGACTGGCAGAATGTCTATGTCAAACTTTATCATTTAACATACCTTATCATCAACATTAATGCAGGTAACCTATACAAGTCTGCAGAAACTGACAACTAAGGCAATTCCAACACAAGCCGTGCAATTCTTTTCTATCAAGTCTGCAAGGTAACAGACTGACACTTCTATGGAAACATTCAGCACCAACACATATAACTTAACATTGAAATTGAACTAGGAATCCTCAAAACATAAATATACATCAGAAGAAGTATGATGGGTACATGTAAATATACAGTCATGACTACTCTCTCTTGCAATAACTGGAATGGCTCAGGTATAAAAGTTAACTTTGTGTTACTGATGAGGAAAGCATAGAAAGACTTATCACATAAGATTTTGGATAGTTCTAACACTTCTAAAGATTGGATACCTATCTCTAAAAGTATACATTGTGTTATTGATGAAGAAAGCATAGAAATACTTATCAAATACCCACAAGGGAAAGAGTAAACAAGTATGAAATAAAGAAGTAATTCACATCATACAAACCACATTCTGAAATACTTACATGAGTAGCATCTTCCACCTGAGCAACTCTGAGTTGCTTTTCAATCCCAAAGCTATGTAGAAAGTTGCCACCAAACACTAGAGAATCTTCTGGGGTATACACTGCATGAATCCAACCTGGAAAGAATCATTCCCTTGTCCTTCTTTCTTTCTTTAATATTTTCTCAACTTTCCTGCCTTAGTGAGGTGAAAAATTAAAAGTACATCATGAAGTTACAGTTACCAAGTGACTTTCAACTTTAGTTTCCTATCTCTATCTATACCCCTCTCCCCCAAATACTTTTATTTTCACCATACACTCTTGTATGCTTACTGTCTAAAATTCTCCCTACTAAAACCTTCACAGCCTAATCTTCCTTATCTAACATTGCTTCTCTATAAATCCACTCTTCATTCTACATACAAATCTGGCTGTTTTCTCTCTCCCTTGTGTTATTACTTATAGAAGTTTTGCTACCTTCCAATACCTATCCCATGTATGCAACCTTATTACAGCCTCATCCATTTTTGCCACACTTGTTGCCACTTTCACAACAGTGAAGAAGCATCACATCAGGAATAGACTAACAACAGCCTCACTTATTCACATCCACTCTCTAGCTGTCATGTACAATGTATTACACTGGATCCTGTAGTCCAAAGCAAAGCCCAAGAGTAATCAATGGTTTCCCCAGACAACTTCATGTGCCCTGATGAAGCCTACTTCCAGCACATCACCCTATTTACCACAACACTCCAATTAATTCTACCCAATACACACTTCTCGTCATACTGAATATCCAGACCAGGATGACTCCAATATCTTCTTAGATTCACCCTCCTAATTACTCTCTCCACTTCTGAGAAGTAACTCCTGTGAGTCAGTCTCTCTTCATTCACTGTCTCCACATGTACATTCCATTTCAGTAAACTGTGGATGGCTTTGTTACACTCCTCTTACTACCACATTATCTCTTGAAATGTCATTTCTTATGCAATCAACTCCTCTTACATCCAATTTTGTCCTTAGGCATGTCATTTCAAACCAGTTCATCCTCCCACATTCTTTTGCATTCAGGGACATACATACATACCTCACTGTCAGGACTGCTATACCTTTAATCATATACATTTTTGCCCCTATAGTTAATGACTTCTCCTTCCATGCATTTTTCAATGCATCAAGGACCTTAGCTCCCTCTCCCATTCTATGACTCACTTCAGCCTCTACTATTTCATCCACAGCCAAGTCCACTCCAATCTATTTAAAGCATTCCATTGTTCAAAATCATTCTTATTCAACTCCTATTACCCCTCTTCCCAACCCCAATTATGTCATAGACTTGTCACTCATTCTTAAGACCTTACATTCATCTCCTTCCTCACCTCATCTATTCAGAGGTAACATGATGACATAACACCCTTGCCAGAAACCCACCCAAGAATCACTCACCCTAACTTTCTACTTGCAAAGAGGCCTTCTTTCCTGGTTAAAACTACTCAATGCATTTGAAAGCTTTCCATTCATCCAATATACTCACTGCAATTTCAACAAGGCCTTTCTGTCAACCAATATCATGAACTTTCTCCACATACATATATGCCATGTACAATTCTGTCTCTTTCAAGTATTTCTCAAAAAAATTTCAAAGCAAACACCTTGTTCACATATAATCTACCTCTCCACATGCCACAAAACTCCCCCCCAAATCAGAGCAAAAAAATTATGTATCTACCGATCTAATACAACAATACTGCTCCCATTAACTTGTGGTAGATCAAGTGCTACAAAAGAATACAACTTTCAGGAAAATTATAAGTGCAGAACTGGGACTCCTAAACACACAGGACAGCAAAGGGCAGGGGCACCTAATACCTATAGGTTAAACTTGCTATCAAACTACCCTTCACAATTCTTATACATTAACTTTATATACTTGTATTCTTGAAAATAACAACTTACAAAGATTACCAAAATAAGCCAGCCAACATACCAGTGGGTATGAAGAATGTATTCCCTTGATGGAGTTCTACACGAGCACATTTATCCACAGTGTCCCCAAAGAATATGTCACTTTGCTTGCCTGAGAGGACCCACTGTTCATACAGCTGTAGATTGCGTTCTGTTGGAGGTATTAACCAGAAAATCTGTAGGAATAAAGCAGAGTATAAAAAATATTGAATTAAATTTCTTTTTAAACATAATTACCTTTCCTATTCTAGCAAGGTAGCATCAGGTACAAATAGATGGCACATATCCACTTCAGATGCCACATATACTGTATGAAAATAAAAGCATACCATCCACAAACAAACCCCATACCTCAGTGAAAGCATCCCCGTTCCACCCTATTTACCAAAGAGATACAACTCATTCTATCAAGTGTGTGCCATTTGCCCTCAGAATGTTTAGGTCTAGATACCCTAAAGCCTCCTTCACTTCATTTCTTTTTATCTCCTCTTCAGTCACCCTCTTCTCACTCATTCCCTCTGACATATATGTCCTTTTGTCAGTTTCTTTTCACTTATCCTCTCCATATGTTTGAACCATTTTTGCACCCCCTGATCAGCCCTTTAGTCCACACTACATTTAAACCTCTCTCACTGTCATTTCATACATAACTAACCTTACACTCATAGGTGTTGCTTGGATTCATGTCTGTCTGGGGTTAAAAGAGTGGCAGAAGTTTTCTGTGGAGATGCAACCATTTTGTTCTGAGCAATCCACTGTTTCAAATGTATCATGTAGCACTTCATATTTGTTGTTACTACTGCAGTCTCTGGGTGTTGTAATGAAACTGTGAGGATATCTGCATGCAAGAGGACCTTCATGCTGTGGTTTGCTGGAGGTATTGGGAGATCATGTAGGATGAGATTGAAGAGAGCTGGAGAAAGAACTGCTCCTTGAAGAAATCTACTATAGAATTTAAATATCTTACAGATGAAGCAATTTACATTACAGTGAACCTGGCATGATGTCAGGCTATGAAGGCGGCTGACCTCTTTGTCATTGTTTAGGAGGGTCAAGTATCTTCTGAGAGAGGATGTGACAAGAGATACTGTCAAATGATCTGATGATGTCTATGACCACTAGCACTGTGTGGGAATGGTGATGAGATTGGTTTGAACCATCTTAAGATAAGTCATGTGAGGTCCGTGTGTGTGTGGACTGTGTACACAAGAATGGGATATTTTCCACAATTCTTTTGTAGATCAGTTTTTCAGGGTGTTTATACTGAAGAGAGAAGAGAATTAGAACAATTGGAGGGAGAGTTGGGTGGTTAAAGGGTTTTAGGAAGACATTATGTTGGCAAGTATCAAGATTTCAGAAAATTTTCTGTGAAGCCAGGAGTCGCTAAGGATATGTCTAAGTGTTTGCACTGCAACTAGGCCAGTCTTTTATGTGAAAGTTGTTAAGGTGAGATATTTCTGGTTTTAACTGCAGAGGTTGTATCAATAGAAAGGAAGGGTAGATAGGCAGTGTGTTCAATGACATATATGGACAAAAAATAAAAATAAAATAAAGCTCCTTCAAACTTGAACTAAAATTAGCAATTAATGCATTAAAAAAAGAGCTAAGCAGATCTTTGGTCTAGTTTTAAATTTCTAAATGAATGAATGATATTGACCTTTTTTCCTCGAAGAATGTGGTACCACACTGAGGTGCCACCAAAATCTATGTGAAAGTCTGTGTAACAGCCTCTAACAGACATAAGGCAATACTTCTGAACTTTGGGGTACATCATATCTTCCAGGACGTTTGTGGCCTCAGTCTGAGCCTCCTTTAAGTGTCGTGGCCAAACTCGCTCCACCCAATCTATTTGACGTACCTTTAAAGGAAGTGTAAATAAATTCCTTAGTCTAAATATCAAAATCTTCATAAACTTAGTGCTCCTGGGTAGATCCTGCTTGCACTGGGGGTAATAGGACATATCAAAAAGCACCATATTCATAAAATTGGTAAGGCAAGGAATATGTATCTTTTCTTCCTCTGTTTAATACCTGATCGCTGTTTCCCACATTACCAAGGCAGCACCAGGAATAGATGAAGAAAGGCTGCATCTGCTCACACTGGATCTTAAGTGAGTTTTTCTTCACATTACTGCTTAGAGGCAAGGTTGGTGTGTGTATGATTAATGGGTACTGTCTTAGGATGACAGTTCCCTCTATGAGCTCCCTCTGACGGCATGGCCATGGCAATAGAGTCTTAACTCATCTCTAACTTTACACACCTCCCTCACATACATATATGCGATTGACACCTCCCTCATATACATGTATGCAAGGGAGGAAAGGAACATTTATCTATCTATCCTACATCTCTGACACCTGTTCCCACTTGGAATTCACTAAAAGGGGTGGCCATGTCAAAGAAGTCTCCATAACTAGTGAACTCCAGTGCAGCTCCTCAACTTTTAGTGCCTACCCTTGACAGACCACTGGCATAGGACAATTCTGGTGCAGTGCTTGCAGAGACTCAAACCTAATATTCCCACTGTCTCCATAAAGAGATATGCTTTTTTTCCATACATACTCGCCACTTCCCTCATTAGCGAGGTAGCTATAAGAACAGAAGACTTAGCCTTAAAGGGAATATGTATACTTCATATATCACCTGAGCATATAACAGGACATATTCTTTAAATCTTATTATGAGTACACAGTTGTATGCAGATGATGCTGTGGTATTAGCTGAACTTAAGAAGCTGTTGGCTGGAATGGTGGGTTGCTCTCAAGACGTGTGTAAAAGCAAGTTGCTGAAGTGTTTCTGAATAATGTAGTGAACTCAATAATATGGATGAAATTAGGCATTTGGAAGTACAGTTTAGTAACAACAAAGCTTATGTTATGAGTATGATCTTAAAACAATGAACAAATGACTTTGATGAGAGAAAAGAAATGAGGGCAAAAATTTTCCTTCCTAGAGGTCATTTTGATTCTGATGAAAGGATATGGTCCCACAATTCAAAAACTACCTCCCCTTGTAATACAAATAGTTAACTAAAAATTACAATAATAAGTTGACAAATACAGAACGATTACTATCCCAACCCAGTCTTTGATTTCAACCCAACAGAAATTACACTCCCAAGCTTGTACAAGTGACACTTTCTCATGGGTATTATGGGTAACAACAATTTCTACATCAATGCAAATACAAATTCAACACATAACAAAACCCATCAATCTTAAGATGTAATTTTCATTGTGGAGACACTGAACACTTTCTCCATAACTGTCCTGTACTCAACTTTCATTACCTTCCCACCCCAAGAGCCCCTTCTATCCTGATGAGACTCCTGCAGCACTCAGTAAGAAGGTCGTGTCCACTGGCTGGGAACAAGTATCATAAAGTGCTGATCCTGTGCACATATTTCTGTGCAGTAACTGCAGGGCATCTGAAATGTAAGCACCCACTAACTTCTTTACTGTAGTTACACTGTGGGAATGTTGTTGATATGCTGAAAGAGTTTGTACCATTACAGAGATGGTTGATGTAATCAACTCAGACAAACAACATTTCTGCAATTCTTGACCAGTGGTCCTGACCAGATTCCTATGCACTGCAGGAGTTCCATAAAAGGGGTTCCTGAGGCAGGAAAAATGTAAATTATGTAAATGACTGAAACAGTACAAGTCAGCCAAACCTGGGAAGAAAATGAAAAAATTTGTGTCATCCTTCTACATGGGTAAAAAGAAAGTTAACAAAAACTGATACTTACTACAGTTGGTGCTTGAATCAAAGACTCCAACTTCGTATGAGAAAATTCTAAAGAAATGACATTAAGCAACTTGTCTTTGTCTTTGCTCTCAAAGTATCGCTGCCAGTCTTTCATTGTCATTTCTACATTCTTCTGTGTGTTTACATCCATCACATCAAGCATCCTGCGTGACCCTGAGATGAAATTATTACTTTATAACAATGTTTACGCCTTTTAATCTTTCTCAAAACCAAAATATGAAACTTTAACCCCAACTCTGCATGTAATAAATACTCTCAAGCAGGATAAAAAGCTTTCTTTCCAAAATCAACTAATTTCATGATAAAGTCCACTTTACTTCAAATATCATTTTCAAACTAAAACCACTTTCCACAATAACCCTCTTTTAATCATTCTAACTCCCCTATTCATCATAAATATTCCTCTACATTTTCAATCCAATCACCTCCCCTGTCCTTTAACAGCAGAATGAATCAAATTTTCACAATGCAACAGCATCCCTTCTTATAAATAAGATGCACTGTTGACTAACACAGCTGTATCACCCTGCAGCAAAATGTTTAAAACAATACTGTGGCATCCCACATATGCATTAGAATGTGGGACTGTACAATTGATGAAAAGAATCTTTCAATTCACACATCCTTTAAATGCAAAAACTGAGAACCAATACAGACTAAAATTCTTCATTTATTTAGTCTTTCTTTCGAGCTTACCGACACACAGACGAACGTCATTGATTGAGAAATCTGAATTTGGTATTACGATGCCCAGCTGTGATTTATCCCTGAAGAGCAAGGGCCAATTAAATCCATTCTCTTGCACATACCCAAGATTAAATTCTGAAAAAGAAAAAATATTACTATCACTATATATACATAAGTTTGCTGTTCTCAACAGAAAGTTCTGCAGTTGGATAATGACTCACAGTTCCTTAGTGTATCTATCATGTTGGCAGTCTTTCACTGTTAGAGCACAAACTCAGGAACTAAGCAATTAGTTAACAAAATCTCGGGTAACTTCTGAACTTTGACACAGGAGTGCCATGGAGACTGCCATTTTAAATTGTCAAAACTGGCAGCTGGATGATTGTCACACAGAACATAAAACACCAAAATTAAGTGACTGTCTTCTCCCATGGTGACCATTTGCTAACAAACTTAAGAGAGAAAGCCTGACCTGACTGACAACACCAGACAATATTCAGATCTTACTCTGAAACCTCTGATTATTCTGCTCCAGATCCACACCATCAAGCTGAGGTGCTGTGTAAAGTTAGCTTACAATTTTACCTCATAATGTAAGCAAATGAGATGAGACCCCCAAATTGGGGTAAAAGGTTGCCAATGCAATTATTTCCAAAGCTATCATATGTTTATGTTCAGAAAATATTCATGTACATTCTAGCAAAATTGATATATGTTGCAAATGAGAGTGAAGAGAATATGCATTGTATTTCATTTGCCTACATACACAGAAGAACTGCATACATTTCATTTGCTTCCATGCACAAAGGAACAAAGATAAAGGCAAGTGACAGACATAAGCCATAAAATCAATATCAAAATAAGTTTGAGGTGTAGCATAAGACACATTCATAGGCCACCCAATCAAATGCACAGGTTCGAATCCTGGTTTTGGCAGTTAGTCCAAATTCAACCATGTAGTTCATCCTCCCCTGGGGTTGGTCAATAAAGGAAGAGGTGATGTGGAAAGGAGGCTTGTTAGAGCATCCATTTTCTTGTATCATGAGTAAGACTCTGGTAAGAACACCTTTAGCCAAAGGAATCTTGGGGTGGATGCTATACCCATGCATTTGTATAAACCACACTTCCAGCTTAGGTTCTGCTAGCATCCTTAAAGGGTTCTCTGAAATTCTGTAATTAAAAAATTACAGAGGCTTAATTGTCCATAATCATCTAGGAAGTAAACATTTACAGTAACAAGGATAATTAATTAACACATAGCAACTAAGAAAAACTGAAAAATAAGTGAATGTGACTGGAAGAAAAGAGCAAGGTGGATTAATAAAGAACTGGACATACTAAATGTGAATGAAAAGATGCATTTCTAGACTTGAAAAAAGTTGTGAAATATAATACTTGATTAGTGTGGAATCTCTTGTAGGTATACAGAAAGAGGTGATCTTTGTAGTGACAATATATGCTAAATGAAGACATGGAAATGCAGAGTAAAGGTGATTAACTGGAGGTTGAGGTATGATAACTGCATGTCTGACATATGTAAAGGATCAACACAAACTGACCAAGAGGGTTTCTGCATCAGCAGTGGAAGGAACAAGGACAAGAAACCAAGTAGATGGATGGAGGAATGCAAGATAAAGAGTAAACTTGAACGGCGTCGCATATGGGGACAGGAAGCATACCATTAATGAACCAAACCAGGCCATGTAAGGCTTGGCTGTGAATGGTAGGGTTTCAGTACAAATGAGGCCACTTTTCATTTCTTTCAGAAGCTATTTCACTAAAGTGGAATAGCAGTTACATATATTCATTCAATTACTATACTTGGTCGCCATTTCCCATGTCAGTGATGTAGCACCAGGAAACAGACGGAGAATAACCCATCCACTCATATACACATAAATATACATAATTGCCCACATACATACACAAACATATACATATATACACATGTACATATTCATACTTAATTGCCTTCATCCATTCTGGCGCTACCTCGCTAATGCGGGAGACAGCGACAAAGCAAAATAAATAAATAAATATATATACATAAACACACACCCTATCTTAATATTAATGTTACAAGTGTAAAAAAGATACTGTAAAACAGCCTGAATTATATTTCAACAGTTTACAAGTAGTACATTTTCTGTGCTAGAATTAGAGTAACTAATTTCACAATACAATCAGTTATAAAATGAAGTAAAAGGCACACTTTTTGGCACGTAAATGAATTAGCATTCTAAAAAGAGTGAATCATCTACATCAAAATTCAATGCAAACAGCAGTGGATTAGACTAAGAGAAAGACCTTAGCTAATTCTCTGACTTTCATCCCTACACAAGAAGAACCATTACCAATTCTCTGACATGTCCCTACACAAAGTTTTGGAAAATGCAGTAATTAGTCTGCTATGTAACAACCCTAAATACACCATCAATAATGACTCTTCTTCTTTATAATGTAACAAGATACCTCAACCATCGGTCAAACACAAAGGATAAAAGGCATGCATTTTGATCATATAGTTTTTTCTGAGTTTTAGAAACTGTCTTATCAACTGGAGAACTATGATAAATACTTCTCCAAGAATTAATCTTCTGTGACAGAACAAACTTCTAAGAATATATTCAACAGAAACAGCTCTTCCTGCTTATACTTCACTATTATGTGATTTTTTCCTTTTAACTGACTGACCATGATCTGCCATGAAACTGCAAACTGTAAATTAATCAAAATAACCTTTGTAAATCTGAATCTTACAAAAACTGACCAATTTCTATATTCTCCAACAAATTTTCTCAATATCTTATCATATCAAAAGGGGACTTAACAGGTCTTTAAATGTAAGTAACATAGCTGAGACCAAAGGTATAGTTATCAATTTTGAATGATTATGAAATACTACTTAATCTCCTACCTGACTGAGGATCTTTGGAGAATATGGATCTAAATAATTTTCTTGCCCTCTGATACATCAATGGAAATTCAGGATCAGTTGGGGAATATGGTACAATTAGCCTGCCCCTGCCTTTCCAAGACTGCTGCCTGTAATTTGGAGCAATGTTTGAGTGATGCAGTCAAGATGAGGGATCAGGTAGTGGGAAAGTCCACTCCAGTAAACTTATGAAACCAATATGAAAAAACTACTACTTGATTGCAACTCAAAGACTTTTTAAACGGTATACACTTTAACTTTGACAAAAAAATGAAGCACCTGAATTTCTTAATAGTGTCTTGTAAAGATATATAGCTAAGGTACATAACATCTGGTTCTCACTCATCTTTCAGCTATTTGTAGGCTTCCATGAAAGATGCTTGACTGGAGAATTCTAAATAACATCCAAAAAAGTTTAGATTATTATATTCCTCTTTTGGTAAGCATATGCATTCCAGCCTCTGAGGCTATGAAGTAAGCAATGAAAGTTGTGTTATCAACTGGGGGATACATTGTGTCACATACAAAAATCACCAAAAATTCTGCGCATAACTTATTCTGAAACAGAAATTAATACAGCAACGACAAGACTGATTTCTAAATCAACCAGTAAAACAAACATTATCATAAAGGGTACAGGGGTTGGTGGGGGAGATTATCAGAACTATATTTCCAAAAGCATGGCCTTAAAAAAAAGTATTGAAATACACAACCAGAGTAACTGAAGCCGCATCTTAGATTACAACCAAAAGTTTGTATTGAACATTAGTACATAATCTTGTTTAGTACATCATTATGTTAGATTAAATCATCAATTTTCTGCTTAATTACTTCTTTCTTTCCTTTGAATATAGTTACTCAATCACAGAGTAAAAAAAAATTTTGATACGATACCAAGCAAATGAACAGCCTATATAAAAGTGTAGATATCAATCTAATAACCCAAGAGTCACTGATACATGCACTTTAACAGTAATCATTTCACAATTTATCAATACTGGCACTATAACTGATAACAGAGAAGAATGAGCAAAAATAATTTAGTTATTTAAAGAGATTTGGAAATTAGATAAGATTGCATTGCACTGTCATTCCATGAGCAAAATGTCTTCAATTAAAATCTAATGTGAATAAGAGCAAGTTAATAATATTAGGTTCAATAGGGTGGGGGGACAAGCCAATTGGGAGGAAAGTTTGAATGGAAAAAAACTGGAGGAAGTGAAGTGTTTAGCATCGGATGGAACCATGGAAGCGGAAGTGAGTCACACGGTGGGGGATGGAGGGGGCAAAAGTTCTGGGAGCGTTGAAAAAATGTGTGGAAGGCAAGAACGTTATCTCGGAGAGAAAAAATGGGTATGTTTGAAGGAATAGCGGTTCCAACAATGCTATATGGTTGTGATGCGTGGGCTATAGATAGGGCTGTGCGGAGGAGGGTGGATGTGTTGGAAATGAGATGTTTGAGGACAATATGTGGTATGAGGTGGTTTGATCGAGTAA
>JAUTXX010062844.1:0-16487 GCA_032273605.1 Panulirus laevicauda
ATTTTAATCTTAATTATTACGTTTTTCACATTCATTCAGAGTTTCTCGCAATTTTTTTTAAAATATGCTGATTTTGCGGTCTCCTGTAGTCTCATATTTCTAGTAGAATCCTGAGTATAAAGGGGAGTCTATAAACTTAGATGTCACTTTTATTTCTTAAAGCAGCGATTCTGTCTGAAATCTTAACAGTGATTTAAGGATATATGGGTCATTTTTTGTTCTGCATCTTTGGAAGATATTCAAAAGATGTAAGAAAATTATTTGTAGTGCACACAGTATATTTTCATTTATACATCGTCAATGAGGAATGCAAAATATAAAAGTGAATTCTGATATACTGTGATGAAAATGTTAGTCAACGCAAATGATTAAAACGGAGATGCTCTTAGCATTACAATTAAGGTGGATGTATTTGTACATTGGTGGATGTATTTGTACAATGGTGGATGTATTTGTACATTGGTTATTGCCAAGTTCTTGGATGTACTTTTTATGTCTAATTTTCTGGATACGTTATCCTGACATATATAGCATTACTTGTCTCTCATAACAGTTCAGCTACATATTATTACTACCAGGTATCACAAAATTTCATTCATGAATTTCTTTATTAGAAACGGTAATTACCAATATCAACCGATAACAGCAGAAAAATGAAGACATCAATACCTGTACTGTACATTCAGTATGAGGGTGTGATGATCTTAATGCTACTGAAATAGAATATTTTGCACTGTGTAAGAGAGTGGATGTGGCCTTTCTTTGTCTGCGCTACCTCACTAACTCGAGAAACGACGACTAAGTATTACGGGGGGGGTTGAATTAATATAATTGACATCGTACCTTAGATTATCTCTAATCTTTATAATTACATATGGTTTCAATTAGGAGCGTTATAGCGAAAATAGTCTCATGATCACACAATACAAGTGACAACTCAGGAGTCTTGTCGTTTAAAAATCAAGGCCGTATCTTCTCATTTTCAGGGCCCCTTTGAATTACAGAACCCTGGGATAATTTAAGTTATACATATCTACCGCTTTTTTAAGACCATTTTTTTTTTTTTAACATGCACTACCTCCTACAAGCTTTTTGCATTTTATACTTAAAAATTTCCCTTCGCCAGAGCTTTCAGAGCACCTCAATTTTTCCTTCCCTGCACGAGTGTCCTTTCAACTTCAATTTTCTCATTCATATGTTCCTACACATGCCATTAAAATGGACCACTATATTCCGTCAAACTTATCCCTCCTTTTACTTACCGAACGATAAAGCATCATCCGCATACAGTAATTGTGGCAACCACCAATTGTTTCTCCATGGAGTAGAATAACTCACTCAACTTTGCTCTCATTTCACTTAATGCCTCATCCATAAAGACATTAAATAACCATGATATCACTCACTTCTGATATAGTCTGTCATTTATCTTGAACTACTGACTTATGCCATCCACACATGCATTGCTACCAGTATAAGAACTCTTTGACAGCCTTCATCAGTCTCAGCTTCCCACTATGTAGTCGGAACTTTTCAATGGGCATTCCCATTATCATGTGCCTTCTCTTAATCCATAAACACTGCATATAACACATCTTTTTCTTTTTCCCTAAAACTTCCCCCACTACCTCGTTTATCATCAACAAAAGGTTTGCAAATACTCTTACCATGATCACTCCCTGTACTACTAAATACCATGTCAGCTATGCCAAGGAGGCCTATTATTCTATAATTTTTGCAGTCACTTTTATTTCCTTATTCTTTATGCAGTGGTACAATCATTGCCATCACCCAGATCCACTCCATATCTGTTTTATCACGTCTTCACCATCTTCCTTATTGCTATATTTATATCCTTGGCTTAACCAATCAATATCCAGTGTTTCCTCCTGAACCTGGAAGTTCTGAGCACTGGATCCTCCTGGACATGGTCATTTTCGAGAGAGAGAGAGAGAGAGAGAGAGAGAGAGAGAGAGAGAGAGAGAGAGAGAGAGAGAATTTTGTCAATATGAAGCCCAGAATATGTCCCAGTCAGGTTTTGGAGGATATATTCTGAGCTTTGGAGGATCCACAACATTTCCCAGTAACTTAAGTCTGGGGTTGAAAAGATACGCTGCAATTTCAAGTCCTTTTCAGGTAGATGAAATGTCAATCATTATAGGGGACCACGAGTGGCTAGGCATTTGTAAGAGTAGCTGCATGAGGGAAAGGGGCAGGTGATAGCTGGCAAGATGAGGTAGTTGGATATAAATTAGTCTACATTTGTTTTAAATTCTGTTCATAAAGTAGTAAGTTTTCTAGATGCTGAAATGGTTTCAGATGGATCTAGAATCAATCCTTAAATTCAATACAGTAATTAAATTCATTTTATACAGAAAAGAAAAAGCAAACATTAGGCATCCAATAATTATATCCTTTAGCACGTAAAACAGAAAAAATATTACCTTTTATCTTTTCCTGAGATTATTGTTAAGCTGGTGATGGTATTAAGTAATTGTGACTGAGGGTGTTCAAGCTGTACGTATTATTCTTAGCACAAACTTTGTGATTAGGAACTTGACTGTGGAGAGGATAAAAAGTGTAATATTTGGATTGGAGGTTACAGTGTCACAACTGGGGTGCCTCAATAGATCTAATCTCACAAAATAGCGTATAAGTAAGCTGGTTTTTCCTGAATATTTTACACACACACAGATTGAGTATTTAGAAGTGCAAATTTATCAAATCTCCTTCCAAGGATGAATAATAAGCTTGGGACATAAGGATGTATAGAAACAAATGTTGTGGATAGGATTGTATTAAAGTAACTGTAAATGAATTACTTCATACAATAGACATAATTATTATAATTCCTCACCCTGATGTATAATTATGCAAATGTGGTTTCCTTAAAATAAAGGAGCGCACACTTATATACTAAAGACAGCATCAGAACAACAGTTTACAGCCTGACAGGTGTATTAGTAATTACACAAAGCACTGAGGAAAATGTTAACCCCATGATTTTCATGTTATTCCAGCAAGTTAGGATTTAGGCTCCTGGATTATCCAATTACATAATCACTTACCAGGCTTGAAACTACAATTCTAAAAGCAAATTTGATGAATAAGCATCACATATCGTAAACAACGAGAATAAGCACAAGACAATGTACAACATATGAGTAAAACTGTGTCTGATTTCAGTTAATTATATGATTAAATATCTTTGGATTGTCATAAGAAAGAAATTCTTATTTACCTCATCCTAACTAAATGATATATGTTACATCTTTAGTTATGTACGGTATCAGTACCTCATTTATCCAAGACATGGGAAAGCAAATGTTGTAATAATATTCCTATTTACAGTTACAAGCCCATTTCCTTTGACTTAACCAATATTTCCACTACACTGGCAACTACAATAGGAACATGAACCTGTTGACATGTTAGAAGTTTCATGTCCTGAACTTGATAACTGAGGTACTAATGTGTATTTATCCGAGGCACCAACAGCGACAGTGAGGCACTATGTGGCAATATGCTATAATTCCTATGATTGTTCAGAAGGTAAGACTCCCATATTTTGGGTATCACAAAACATCTAATTTACGTAAGATGCAGTGGTAATGTGCAGATACAAATTCATTTCCATGTCCTTAGTTACTACCAGCTCAAGATATATCAGATTATGAGGAATGTCCAGGACTGTACTTTCTATACATAAAACTTGGATACAACCTTCAAAAATTGAGAAGTCACTGACATATTAAGAGAGAACAAACAAGAGTTGTTGTTGAGGACCAGATCAGTAGGTCATCAATACTCCTGTACACATTCTGACATTTACTGTGCATTTATGGTACTTAGAAGTTGTGAATTACCATCTGAACATATCATAGACCGTTCCCAGCCTCCCAGATAAGCAACTACATCTTCCTGTTCCAATTAGATTTAATAAATAAATTGGGTGGAGTTGTGACCAGTATTTTGTTAACAATCATGATTAGAAAATGCTAAAAGTATCAAAAAATGGTTCATTTAAATGTAGCCTTGAACTGGGAAACTATATTAATGAATGTACGTGCATTATGAAAATGTGAAAATAATTCGAATTTTGCAAGAGTCTGGTGATTTAGAGAATCTGTTATCTATTAATTCTGGACGGTTAAATTGACCCCGCTTTGTAGCAAACGTGTTTCATGCGTAAACCAAATGACTAGCTGTAGGTTGAAAAAGAGGAAGATCTATTTCAAAAGAGGAAGATCTATTTCAAGAGACAAAATATTACACACTCAGTTCTAAGTATGCCCAAATTTGACCATTCTAATGATATGAATTCTTTCCCACCGCTGATAAATGACAATTCTATAATCATTCACAGTAAAACTTGAGAATTTTCCAATTCTTTTAAAAGAACACCTTTTCAGCTAAAGCACTGATGAATTGTTGCTTCTTAAAACCACTTAAAATACTGAACAACACCTTTGTATATTTTAGAATCATTTCAAAATCCTGAAAGGTTTTCAGGGGAATTAACTAGGATTCTGCAGTTTTAGTAATGTTTATGCCTCAGAAGATATGCAGTATCTATATTGAACACTGAATCTTCTGTGTATGTAAAACAGCATGAATCATCTGGTTACAGTTGTCACCTACATAATATGTGGAAACTGCTCAATGGCTGCAATGTAATACAATAGAATCTTGTAACTCAGAACACATACAGGCAAAACTATAAAGGTGAATGGGTTTTATGAACCAGCTGTCATTGGGTCAATTACCCTTACCCGATATGCCTAATTTTTGCTGTTACACCTTTAGCAAACAGCATCAGTATGCTGATGTACATATTGCTCCAAAATCAAACCTTATGTAATAAATTTTTGCAAATTAATTATTTCATTCTGTACCTATGAATTGCTATGCATTTCTCTTTTGCACATTGTTTTGCAGTACCTGCATAATAAAAGACTTTGATAAGCTCTATTTTCACTTCATAAAATTCTTTCCAGAACCAACTCCTTGAAGTCATAGGACTTCTACTATGTTATTACAAATGTACATACAATGGTTGCTACAGACATTAAAGGGATTCACAGATACCCTACTGAATGTGTGTATACCTGTAATGTAACATATTTGATTACCTATCTGTATCAGGAGGGTTTTATACTCATAGGAACCCATCTCTTATTAAACTCTCCTTCCTTTCATAATTTCTTGTAACACTTACTACTGCTTTAGCTTATTCCATTAGTTCACTGTTCTATTGCTGTAGATTATTCTTCACAATTTGTTGAGTGGTTCCTTTATTTCAAAGAAATGCTTAATATCATCAATACCAACTCTAATGAGGAATTTTAAACTTACAATCATGTCTTCCCCTCTTTCAACGGGTAAGTTTGTGTTTTTGTCTTCTGTTAACATAGCTCCTTTACCTCATGCATAGTTTTTGTTGCCTGCCACTCAACTCTAGGAAATCTGCAAACTTCTTCAGGTAAGATGACTAAACTGATGATATATACTCTAATCAAGCTTTATGTTGCATATGTATTTCTGAACATATGGTCTCTGTTTGTGTAAGTAATGCTGACAATAACCAGCATTTAGTTTAGTTCTTTTACATGTCTTCAAATGTTGTTTGGTAACAAAGTGATTGCTGTATCAACCCCTTATTTTCTCCTTTGAGGGTGGTATTTACAGCCTGGCCTCATTCCACCGTTTCCCATCTGTCATCTTGTATTCTGTTGGGTAAAATTTCAGTAACTGTATCTGCCCAACATTGACACCTGTTTAGATCTCATTGTGTGTTCTTGCAATATTGAATAATTTTTGCATGTTTAGTATAATCTGCAATCATATTCTGTCAGTTAAACAAATCAGGAATAGCAGCAGCTCCAAGATTAAACTGTGCAGAAAACCAATGTTGCTTTTATCTGGTTTGAAAGAGGATTTTGAACATGACTGTTCCTCCTCTCCCTAATACAAAGGTAAATTTTGTCAACCAAAGGAGCCTTCCTCATATGCATAGTTAATTTTTTTCCTGCTCATCAAAATACATTCTTAGAAGTCCACAACACACACATTCCACCCACATCCATCAGTTTTTACCAGCTCATTCTCACTTAGCCATAGTAGTCCAGATTTATAATGCATGGCCTTCACTTTCACCCTATTTCCCAATTAAATAGTTTCTTCTTTCCAAGACCTATATTCCTCTTACTATTTTGTAATTACCTTTTAAATAGTTTACTAACCATCCTTATCAACAATACTAGCATCTAGCTTTGATCATATTCTTGATAAATTTTTTCATATGGATGTAATACTTGCTCTCTTCCACTTCCTTGGTACCAATCCCTTTTTAAGTAAGTTATAAAAGATAATTTTATGTGGCCTTTTTGTTTCTACACTTCTCCAAGTGTAAAGGCAAGATACCTACAGGGTTATAGACTTAATATGAAACTAAAGCATTCATTAGCTGACTTTTATCTCATCTAATGAAAACTACTAATCTGTATCTTTGCATCCATTTCCTTACTTCAAGTATAATTCAGTTGCACCAAAATGTTGGTTAATGTTAAACTTCTTGTCCACTACAGGGCTTTCAGTCCTACTTAATATCTTTTCTCTTCATACATTATTAATGCTTTGTAAGGTACTTATTTTGTATTGCTTCCAATATCTGCACTTGTCTCTAACTTTCCACTTGTTTTGTTAAGTTTTCTCACTCTTCTTATGTAGCTTTTCCATGTGCCAGTCAGATCTGCTTCCTCTGTATGACCCTCAACCCCAGCCTTATTGCTTGGTTTAATCTTTACAGGAATGCTAACCCTGTGTTCATCTAGCATCTAATATATCTGTTAATTTTCTTATGCCATATATGCTCTAGTATTTCAGTTTCAAATTCCAGCAGTATAATTCTATTACCATGATTATCAATGTGTTTTGTAAATTCATGCTTTTCATCATGTAGCTCATGTTTCATTCATTCCTCTTCCTGATTATACTGGCCTCCCTTTTGTAGAAAGGCCATTATCTTTACTGCAAATTTTCAGATGGTGAATTCTAACTTGCAATCCTTTGTACTGGGGAAGAAAAAAATTCTTAATGCTCACTTCCACTTTAAAATTCTATTTTCGTTTACACTATCACTCCTTTCATTGCACTGCTGCCTCTCATACATCAGACCTTCACTTTTGCCTTCATTCCAGCAAAGTAATCTTTCTTACAACTCACCGGTTGTGCTTCCTACATCAAGTCTTGTCATTATTCATCCTATTTACTTTTTATTTGATTTTAGGCTCATTCATCTTTAAACAACTTTAAACTGGATTGATGTATCCCAGTGCATGCTACTGAGTCTCGAAATGATTAGTGCCGTTTATATCACAAATTTTCTGTTTTCTTGATTCAGTGTGTCTTCATACTGTTTTTTTAACAGCCCACTACTTATCTCTGCACAACTTTGGTGGTATCAAATCAAAAGTTCCTAACTGCTTGTAGAGCCTTCCTTTTTCTGGGTTCAAACTGCATTGTCGGCCACACTATTTTTGTTCTCCCTTTGCTTCCAGTGTTCCACATTCCTATGGATATTTTGCTCTTCTTGTTGCCCTTATGATTTTCTATAACAAGTCTTTTTCCTAAAATGAAAATTCAGTAACATTCTTTAGGTCCCTAGAGTTATTTCTCTCTCCCCCTCTCCTTCCAGCACAGTGGATCCAAGGGGACAGAAAATTGTGATGCAGCAATTTTTAAAATGCAAGTTAAAAAAGTAACATCTTATAGATTCAACATCAATACTTTATCTTAATTTTACATACACTAAGTATGATGCTCCATGTGGGAAAAAGATCATGCATTGCTTGTATTTAAGAGCTTTCATGCTGTCTATGAAAAAATCAATAAAATTGAAGAAGAAACTGAATACTAAAGTGCAACACAAGGCTGGTAACTACAGCCCGCTAAACTCTCTGGGGCTATCAACAGGAAAAGAAAAGTCTGCCATCAAAGTATGAAACAATATTACAAGAGGGTCGGAAGTCAGTGAACAGGTACCAATGAAAGGATCAAATGAGAGAGATGTTATCAGAGAAGAATGTGTTATGGCTCAACAAATGTCAAAAAGCTATAAATAGCGCAACAAGCATGCAACTTTTGAGAAGCATAGGAGTGTAAGAAATGAGTACAAGACATTGAGGATGAAAAAGCAGGAAATGTGTGAAGCATTTTGGAAAAGGTAAAGAAAATCCAAAGCTGCTCCATAAATTTATTAGGAGCAGACTATCATTTAGGAACAATTAATCAGACGGACAGATTCTGAGGGAAATTTTGCAGAAACAGAGGGAAATAGGTTAAGAGCTAACTCCAAAATTCCAGTATCTTCATAGTGGAGGCCACAATACCCCTATCAATGGAGAGATGGGAAGGGCAAGTGATCATGGAAAACATGAAATTGAATGGGAAGGTATGTATGATATCAAAGAATTGTCATTCATATGGCAAATGATGAAATCTCTTTATTTACTCAAGGAACGTATAGAAACACAAGACAGATCACTTGAATTGTTAGAGAAGCGAGTGGAAAAAAATCATTCGTATGGACCTGGAAGAGAGCATGTGTCATACCTACATAAAAAAAACGAATATTTCAAAGGAAACACTACCTAAGTAAGAGACATTGTGGGCTCAAAAGAAACAAGTCGTGCACTTTAAGTCTTTAGGAGTTCTGTGGTAGTGTATGGAGTGGCCTAGACAATAGATATGATGTGGACTGTGTTTTTTAGGACAGCAAGAATACTTTTATACTGTTTTCCCTAAGTAGTTGGAAAAAAAAGGAGGCAAGCATAATGAAGGACATCTTAGTTTCACAGGTGCCTTCTCAAACTGGGCATGAGTAGACTTGGGATTCCCCACACATCTAAGATTGGGGCTACTATCATTCCTGGGCTATGTAAATGTTTTGCCAGGAGTACAATTATTCCAGAGTAGGCTTTTGAATGCCAAATTGAGAGGTACAAGTCTCAAGGAAGGAGAAAACTTCTAAAGAAACCTGGAAAGGCTCCATGGTAAATGAGGTTCATCCTAACTTTGTGAAAGGTAATGAAAACTGGACAAAGAGAGAGCTAAAGTGTGACCACCATCTTCCTACAAACAAATATGATTAAACATGTGAGAGGGACCTGGGGATTGACACGAGAGCCAATTCCATCTATGGAACAATACGTTAGAAGATTTGCTAAAAAGGTAAATCACATAGCAGTCAGCATCAAAATCATCTTACATACATGAAGATGAGACATATAGAAAAGAGTTTAGAATGTACAACTGACCCAAACTAGAGTATGCAATACCATTTTGGTTGCCCCACTTGGGGGAACAGAGTAACCTATTAAAGGAAGGGAGGCAGGCAATAAAGACTAACAAAAGGGAACTTGAGCTACAGGGAGAGGCTAACAGACATAGATGAAGTAAATATTCTGCAAATCTTTAAAAATGGAAGTGACAAGTCAATGAGTAAAGGACACAACAGGAAGTTATGTTAAAGTCCTGGCATAAAAGATGGAACAGAATACTTCTGTATAAATAAAATTAGGGATATAAGGAGCAAAAAAGAATAAGAAAAGAATGTCAGGGATGGGGCCTTAAGAGTGCAAAACTCCCTCCCCATATTGCACAAAAAGGTGTTCAGCCTTACACATGCACACACATTCGTAAAATGAATATACATTTTCTGCAATTTAGTAATTCAATCTCTCTAAAGTTTCCAGTACAGCAGCAGCAAAAAACAAAATAAAAAAAAAGGTATCTCATCCAATTAAAATGACTACAAATATGATAGCTTTTAAAGGCCAAGTATAATCTTTTCCATTATCATATTCATGTTCCCCAAAAGAATATATATGACATATTGTTTTGCGAGAAAGCCCACATTTCACTGAAATGTTGGCAATTCTGCATACTCATTATCTAAATTTAACCGATTCATGAATAACTCTCCTGACAGTTCTCTGGAGTTGTACTTTCAAGAGTGAACTACAATATATTCAGATGCAAAAATGAAAAATTAGACCACATGTGTTATACATAGGTAAATTAACATAAAAAGTAATGTCCTCAAGGCCAAAGTCAGATCAAAGGAACAGTTTTCCATCTTTTACAACTGTCCCTGGGTAGAACCACCAACACAAAGGAAGCTATTCATTTTACATACACCAAAAATCAGATCAGGGGACAGTGTACCATACTTGAATAAGCCATGAACACTTAATGATAATATAATACCATCCATCATACTTTGGTACAAAATAACGATGAAAGAGATCTCCATACATCAGAAATAATAAAAAAAAAATTGTAAAACCCAAAATATTCTATACTTAGGATCAATCAATTCTAGTAAGAAAAAAAATTACATTCAGAAGTCACTCAAGATTTTAGAAAAGCTTAACACAAATAACAGATTTCATAGCTGGCCATACTGAAGAAATGAAATGTGAGGCATTTTCAGACTGGGTAAATTCATTTTTATTGAATACTCAGTTATATGCTTTAAATTCTTACAAGGCAAATCCTTAAAGAGTAAAGGGGAAGAACTTCCCAATTAGGAACTAGGCAATGTATTCATAAGGTCTTGGCTTTCATCCATTGTAATTTAAAAACAGTCTACGTACATTTGAAAAATTCCTCAGATTTATGGAAAATACATCTGAAGACCATTCTTAAAATTCCCTCAGATGGGTGGTATTATGATGCTTTGTTTGTGAAAAATCTGTAAATATGCAGCAGGATGTTTTCAGTATTCTGGATCTTCCGTGAATATCTATCAACCTTATTTCAATGAAAGTGGTAAAACATTAAAGAAATTAGTGTTAAATCACTGCTCCCTTTCCCCATGAGAAACCCATGCTTCTAAAACTATAGAATACCTTTCTGAAATATGTCCTACATTTTCATACGGTGAACTGTACTTGAATGTCAGCTGAAGTACATGCATTACTCATTTACTAAAACTGCTGAAGGCAATACAGAAGTCATTAAAATAGGTATCATGCTTAAAGAAAATTTACATCATTTCTCAATAGAAAATATACATTACTAAGAACTCAGTCATGAGTAGATACAACAACCTTTAGAAAATTTGTTCTGAAATTTCATAAACTGGAAAAATGATTAAAACTAAAATACCCTTCCATTGTCCTTAAACTGAACTCCAAAATTAACACTGCATTATTCCAAACTGATTTTGAATTGAATATAAAACAGGTAATCTTACATAATGAAACCAATGGCATATGGGAATAAATGAATCAGATTTGTATAGTTTGCTTCACTCTACATTCTGAAGTTACAAATATGACGTGGTATTATCAGTTAAATGTTGTATGAAATAACAAGTCAACTTAGGAGGTAAATTACCTCTGTTTTAGATACACATTAGAATTAGCCATTCATAATATGAACATGTTCTATCAACAAAATCATCACACTTTGCACTCTTCTGTAAATACAATTATGACTAAATTTTTTTTCTGCAATCCCAATAGATCACAGACCACTATGCTTCATAGGATATTAGAATATATATACTAAATACTAAGAATTAATGTTGCTTGCTACATTGATCACATGCTACATTCATAGTATCCTTTCAGTATATTAAGGCAGCCATGTCTGTCACTCTTACAAGGCAGTGAAGTACATTTATTTTAGATCAACTGTCAGTGTTTTTTATATTTAAAATGTTTTGTATGATCTTTTCAGAATAATAATCATAGTTAGTTAATGTCTGAGTGAGGATATCCTCACTATTTTCCTGGACTAGCTCAACAACAACCAAGAAAGCAAGAAAATATCCATCACAGAGTATAACATTTCAAATAGTCATCATACCTTCATATTTCTAACTCACACATAATTTAATTTCTCTTTCATCATTTCTGAAAGTTTATGAGGATGGAACAGTCCACAGGTTGGTGAGGGCAGTTATCTACTTGGGTAACCCACATAGTGGGCAGCAGTATCAGTGATAAACAAGGAAGGCTCATGATATAACTACTCTGGGAACAACAAACACACACACATATCCTAACATACATAACCTTAATGCTTATCTTGTGCAAAAGTGACTGTGGCTATGCAACATCCTTCAAACATATTTTCTGTGACTTTATGTTATGTGTTCACATTCGTGACTCATATTTTCAGACACTGTTGCTTTAGTACCAACAAACAACAGGAATAATATATACATGCACTCAGTCATAAACACTCTTTGAAACCATATCTCAGAAACATTATGTACATACACATTCACTCATTCATTTGCTCCTAGCACCCTTAAGAAGCTCAACTCTGGAGTATTATTCAAGTGTTATGTGCAGAAAGTTATTTCATTTCATGAATAACTTTCCAATGAAGAAATCAATGAAACTTGTATACAGAGTACTGATTATCAATACATGATACCTAGGATTTTGGAAAGTTTGTCAAGTAGAATAATTGGAAGTATATAAAAAATCATAAAAACAGAAGCTGAAAGGTTGTTAAATGTTCTTGTAACATCCCAAAACACAACAAACAGGACACATAATAGCATCTCCTGGAATTTAAAGATCACATTCACCGTCTATGAACAAATTTGAAATTTATATTCTAATTCAAATTGAGCATTACATCTATAAATTATTTGTACAGTGTTTAAGTGATATTTTTTGCTGATATGACTGAAAATCAACTTCAAAGATAAGTGAAAAGTACTGATAAACATTTTAATACAATATACAAACATGAGCTTTTTAGGTACTGTAAAATATTCCCTGACAAACTGTGAATGATATTTATGAAACAAATGCTTGGTACAATTCATGTTATATATCTATTAAAATATCATCTGAGTAAGAAGAGCAGTGAAATTAATGTTTCCAAACATAAATGAATACTTCAACTGAAGCTTCTTTCAAATATGATGAAAAGGCATTTGTTCAGAAAGTGCTCCTTTCAGTTCCTTCATGTAATATTTCAGTGACCTAACAAAAATTTTCTAGTCAGTGATATAAAATCTCTTCCACTATAACATCTGACAAGATATAGGACAAGAGTTGATCTAAAATGTATATCTTGGATATCTGAATAAGAAAAAAAATTATAATGTATTTCCAGATGAAAATATCTCAATGTATACATGTTTCTAAGGTTTATTCATACATGCAATCAAAGAATAAAACATTACAGTACCTGAGAAAGCTAAATATCCAGCCAATGAAATTTACAGACAAGGGAATTATGGAATATCCAAGGAACTTTTTATACTGTGTGTATATGTACATATGGGGCTCCTGAAACTTCAAGCTCTGTTACAATCAAGAGCAGAGAAATGATGGACTTCTTTGGAACAGGAATTACCTTAATGAGTCAGTACTCTTTTTTCGTCTACTAACTGTGATACAACCTTCCTGAAGGCAACTTTTCACTCATGGAATACCTACATGCAGGTGGGGTCCAGGGCATGTGAAATGTCTGGGGTAAACCAAGGAAAGGCCTATGGGGGCTGGATGTAGATAGGGAGCTGTGGTTTTGGTGCATTACACATGACATCCAGAGACTGAGTGTGAATGAATGCGGCCTTTTCGTCTATTTTCCTGGTGCTACCTTGCTGAAGCAGGGGGTAGCAATGCTGTTTCCTATGAGGCGGGGTAGTGCCAAGAATGGATGAAGGCAAGCAAGTATGAATATGTACATGTGCATATATGTATACGTCAGTGTATGTATATGTATGTATATTATCCCTGGGATTATGCTATTCCCAATTTAAGCCTTTCAGTGCACAAATGTTTTTTCGGCCACACCCAAATTGTACAAGAATTAGCACATTTTTTGAATGATGAAGAGGTGCACAGAAAATATATATAATTTTGTAAGAATTAAAACTTACCTGTTCTTAGTTTAGGAAGAACACATAATTTGCCAGATTGGCCAATCCTATGAAGACAAGTTACTTCACCTTTTTTTTCATCTATATGATTTGGTCAGAAAAACTACCAAAACCGGTGTGATTTTCTTTCAAATTAAAAGTTATGCATTTGTAGTTATGAAAGACATTATCTACTTAAGTGGTCAACACTATGTAAGGGTGACATGGGTGCAGTGGTGGGTACCATGGTTGGCTATGGGTGCTATTTGTATGGGCTTAAAACTGCCTACTATGGTCACTAGAAAGTTACTAAGGCCTCTAGTAGCTCTTGTGACTCATCTTTAGTTTGGACTGCCATCTATGGCCAGTCATCAGAGTTCACGTTGTTCAGCTTGTGTTTAGAAAGTAAAAAACTTGACTAAGGACAGCAAAATGGAAAGGGTTAATCAGGTGGCTACAGCTCATCCCGTTTACTCCACTATTCAGGGCTCTTTACTCTACACACTTTACCCTTCATTCATTGCTAGTTAACTAAAAAAAGTGATGACTTACTAAGAGTAACTATATTCAAGTGGATCAGGTGCTCTGTTAACTGAATCATTTCTCTAACATCTCATTTACATTAAAACATGCAGGGACTAACCATACAAGAATATAGTGTTTCCAAGTGTTAATAGAAAATATGGAAAATACCCTGAAGTTTTAACATTTTCATTTCAATCTTTCACACTTAGAGCACGAAAAAGACAATGACAGTGATCTGAGCTAAGTAAAGAAGTCCTTATTTCAATAGAAATGAGACTTAAATGTATGTATGCCCAACCTAATCTAATCAATGTGTGCCTCTCTGTGTCTGATGTGCTCTAGGTGCCAGGATAGGTAAAACTAAGCAGTTACCTCCTGGAAGGATAAGCTTTACTGACAGTCAGCAAAGTCACTCTGTGATGTGAATGGTGCATTTACGTCAACTTTGTATTTCATAACCAGGAACTTTTGAATGGGCAATCCCTAAATTTAAGGTAGTTGACTTTCCATTTAATGGAGTTTATATTTACTTCTACAGGATGGGTCTTAAAGTACAGGCCTCTTCAGTTCACAATCAAAAGCAAAGGGCCTTAAAGTACAGGCCTCTAACAGTTCATAATTAATCGCAAAAAATTCTAAGGATATAACACATTTCCCTTTTACTTTTCACAAAATGTTATGGCACAAAATGAATAGCATAAGGTTGCCCATATTGGAGAACAAGATTATCAGCTACAAAAACTGCATCATTAATGAAAAATGAAAAACAAGTAAGTATGATACCAGAAAAATTATTCATGTGAAAACAAATATGCTTTGATAACAAAAAAATTATTTATGAGAAAATGGTGAGATGCTTTATGAAAATAAAAAGCTTCATGACCATGAGCTTCATTTTTTCTCTCAACCATCACATGAGATCAAGCAGAAATACCAAATATAAAAATTTTGTCATCCTCACCTTGTCCCCCACAGCAGACTATGAATGGGATATGCTTTTCAATTACTCCTCGGCATTGCACACACTTCTTCATCAGGGAAGCACAGTTATCACAGGCACACATATGTCCACAAGGTTGGAAGAGCACTGTAGCCTGCTTGTCTGAACACACCACACATTCTTCAATCTACAAATGCACAAGATTTAGAAATATTCTTAGTATAACCATATTAAACATACATCTTAAATATCAAATTGTGCAAGCTTTTTGGTAGTGGCATGGACTGAATAAAGTGTTGTCAATATGGGAAAGTGGGAGAGCTTGTGTAGTGTGTTCTTCATAGTCCTTGTGTGCAAAGGTAATGTCTTGTGAGGCTGGCTGCTGGAAGTGGTCCTGGGATTCCATATGGCTGGTTGTGTAGCTGACATTGTTGAAAGAATGCAGTTCAATTGTGAGTAATTCATCTTGGGGATCTTGGAGGTAAGTGGTAGGCCAAGCAGGAGACTGGGTGTTAAAATTTCTATAAAGATGGCTTTTCGGTGAGGTGGTCAAGCTCTGTAGCTGGGGAGTGTAACTGGAAAGGCTGCTGGAGGAAAATATGCAAGTGTTGATTACAAAGTAGCAAGTGTTGTGCAGGTTTATGTCTATGGACAGTATCTGCAAAAGTACTGTTACTGTTAGAATTTGTCTTATGCAACGAGTTGTGAGTAACCATTATGAGTCCTTGTCCCAGTAACCCGTCTTTATGATCATGTAGGGAGGGATGGTGGATCTGGGTGCAAGTCTAGTTCCTTGGATGATAGCTATGTATATGCTGTGTTCTTGGAGTACATTAGGTATTTCTGCCTGTTTGTTTCTAAAATGCTACTGGTGTTAAGTTGTTAAATGTGGGAGAATAGCATCTTGTGGAGTAGTAGGGTTAGTCTGTGCAAAATGGGGTTGCGTACTTTGTGCTGTTCCTTGTCAGGTGTTTCTGTGGGGAAGGGCTTTAGGAGGATGCTTTTGGGATGGGGAGAAAGCATGTATCTTTTCTGTGTCACAGAAGGCAACTAAGAGGGTGGGAGTGACAAGGAAGAATATTTTCCCCTCCTGTAATATCTACTCATTTAAAAATTTTTCCTCAA
>JAUTXX010062954.1:0-17094 GCA_032273605.1 Panulirus laevicauda
GTATATATGAATTTTTGAAAACGTGAAAGACCTGTCTTTTGAAATGTGCCAGGTCATGGGTATTGGGAAATACATGAGAAGGTAGTTTCAAAGCTTCGATGTTTAGGGAAAGAAGCAGGTATCAAAACGGCCCACCCTTGAGTTGACGATGGCCACACAATAATCATTTGACCTGGCAGTTTGCTGAGTATTGCGTGGCCTAGCTAGAGGTGGAAGTACACAAGCAGCCAGCTCTCGAGGGCAAAAACCAAAGTAATACCTAATGAAGAGGAGAAGTGAACCAACATTGCGGCGTAGGGAAAGGAGTCAAGTTTGGAATTTATCCTGGGACAGTTTCATAAGTCGGACCGCTTTCGACTCGACTCAGTCAAATAAGGATACAGATCTAGAACCACCCCAGGTGTGAGAGCAGTACTCCGTACGAGGACGAATGAATCCCTTGTATAAACGGAGCAGCAGTTCAGAAGAGAATTTTCGAATCTAAATTAAACACCCAGTTTCTTAGAGGCAGACTTAACTATTCCTGCAATGTGGGGTTTCCAAGAAATAATTGAAGTTACAATAATACCATGTATGTATATTGAGTCAAGAGTTGGAATTACAGAACCGTCAAAGTAGAAGCGAGAGTTGTAAGGAGTTTTCGATTGAGAGATGGGTAAAAATTGGGTCTTGGAAGCATTATACTTGATAAGACTTTGTCTAACCCACTGTCCAAGACTGAGTTTACTGAGAAAACTGTGCAAGACGAGATGCATGTCGGTTGAGAGAAGAGGGAGCAGAATTGAAGGATGTTGATAGATGCAGTGTTAAGTCGTCAGCGTAAGAGTGCATCGGATTATTTTTCGAGATGAAATCGTTGAAAAAAAAAATGGCTAGGGGACAGGACAGAACTTTGAGGGCCACCGCTATTGATGGAGAAAAAGGGGAAGGATGATCCATCAACAACCACAGTGATAGATCGGCCAGAGAGGAAACCAGGTATAAAGGAGGAAAGTGATGGAGGGAAGCCAAAAGAGAGGAGCTTAGAAATGGGACCCCGATGCCACACCCTGTCAAAAGCCATAGATATGTCAACGGCAACTACATATGACTCCCATATATCTTTCAGGGATGATGATCAGACATAGTAAGATATGAAAGCATACCACCAGTGAAACTCGCCTTACGGAAGCCATACTGGTGATCAGAGTTAAGACTGGGCTTTTCGGGGGTTTTAAGGATGTGAAAGTTGAGGATGGATTCGAATGCTGTTGATATGTTAGATGTCAAAGCAATAGGACGAGATTTAGAGGGTCAGAACGGTCACCCTTCTTAGGGATAGGATGCATCAATGCTTGTTTCTAAGGTGAAGAAAAACTTTAGGCTTTTAAACAGAAACGGAACAGACAAGCAAGAACAGGTGCAAGTTCAGAGGCACACTCTTTCGGTACAGTGGGATGGATACCGCCAGGACCATAAGCCTTGCTTGTGTCCAGAGAAAGAAACGCTTTTTTGACAGTCCGAAAAGAGACTGTGTGAAGAGGAATAGGATTAGTAATAGGAGCATCAGGGGTTGAAGGAATGTTAGAGTAGTACAAGCTGGAGTTAAAAGAGAAACGGGAACCAAAAAGAGTTGCTTGTATTCATACTTTTATCTATATTACTAGAAACTTCTCGAAAGTTCCATATCAGCTAATCAGAACTGAATCTATCTGGAACGTTCTGAAAAAAGGTAAATTTCAAGATATCACTGTCCTGATCACAAAGGCAAAGTTTCAAGGGAATGATAAGCATTTTTCATACTTTTTAGAAATAATCAATAAGAAAATAATACTTATTACCCAGGAACGAAAAAAGTAAAAATTTTTACGGAGTGTAATAAAGTAGAGGTTAGCTAAGGAGTGACATGATATGATGGGAGTAGAAGTAAGTTGAAATTTGACCTGGGATGATGAGATAGAGAGGTAATTTGAAGTGTGACCTAGAATGATGGAAGACAGAGGTAAGGTAAGGTGTGAAGTAGGATGTTGGGAATTAGAATTAAGTTGAGATATGTCCTGGAATGATTGGAAGCTAAGTTGAGATGTGACCTGGGAGGATAGGAGGTATTGGTAAGCTAAGGTACATCTTGGGATTAAGGAAGGCATGAGTATGTTAAGGTATGGCCTAAGATGATGGAAGGCAGAGGTGAGTTACAGTGTGACCTGGGATGATAAGAGCAAAAGTATGTTGAGGTATGACTTAGGCTGATAGGCACCAAAGGTAAGTTGATGTGTAACCGAGGATGATGGAAAGCAGAGGTATGTTTAGGTGTGACCAGTGATGATGGTAGACAGAAGCAAGCTTAAGTATGACCCGGGATGACGGGGGCAGAGGTATGTTGTCGTGTGCCCTGTGATGATGAAAGATAAAGGTAAGATGATGTGTTACTTGGGAAAATGGGATGCAGAGGTAAGTTGAGGTGTGACCCGGGAAGCTTGAAGGCAAGGGACGTTGAAGTGTGACCTAGGATGATGGAATGCAAGATTAACTTGATGTATAACTAACGATGATGGAAGGGAAAGGTATGTCGGGGCGTAAGCTAGGATGATGGGAGGTAGATGCAAGTAGAGATGTGACGTGGGATGATGAGAGGTAGAGTTAGTCTTGGGGTGACTAAAGATGATAGGAAGCAGAATTAAGTTCATGCTTGACCTTGGATGATGAGAGGTAAAGGTAAATTGACGTGTGACCTGAGGTGGAGGAAAGGCAAAGGCAAACTGAAGTGCGACCTGGGTTGGTGAGAGGCAGGGGTAAGTTGAAACGTGACCTGGGATGACGGTTCACCAAAGCTAACTTTTGGCTTGCCTCCGGATGGCAGTAGACAGAAATATGTTGTTACCTATTACCTTGCTAATATTGGTGGGAGGCGGAAGTAGATTATATCCCAAATGAATGTGATGAAAAATATAGATAATGATCTGCTTTATGGGCCTCCAACTTGGACATCATGATGAAACGTGAACTGGAATAATGGAGACCCTTCATGTGATTTAGTCTACAAGGACATGGTAACATCATGAAGGATAGAATTAAGAGGTCAAAGAATGTATGCTTACACTGGAGACTATAGGTATGAGGGACATAAGGACGGAGTCACACATGAGTTAATATCTTTACATGAGAAAGACAGAGAACAGGAGGCCTAACTGGCCTAAGACTGGGTTGTCTGGTGAAAAAGAAAAAAAGAAAAGAAATAAAGGAGTTTAACTTGACAAGTAAATGAAATTCTACTCAGCAGTTTTTTAAGCTATCACCGACGTTCTGCTGCAGCACAGTTTCTGCTACTGTCCCCGTTACCGCTGTCATTTATACATTTTTTGGGCGTTTTTCTCAGTGTATACTTGAATCTATAGAATATTTATTCAAATGGCTTTTAAAGGTATTTATAGTCTTGCTCCAGTGCTAAACACAACTATAGGAAAAGAAGCTTTTTCCCACGTCCATACTACATCTTTTAGCTTTGAGTTTTATTCCATTTGTTCTAGTATTTCTTGTATTTCAAAAAGATGCTAGTGGTTTACTTTGTCAGACTTGTTCAGAATTTTGAACACTTGAATTAAGTCGCTGTGGTCTTATGTTTTTAAGGTCGAAGAGATCCAATCATTTTAGCTTCTCTTCGTATGCTAGATTTCTAAAGGATTGGATCAATTTTGTTGCGTGTCTTTATACTTGCTCTAATATTTCCTCATCTTTTTTTATAGTTTGAGACCAAAACTGGACTGAATATTCCACTCTGTACTTTTTTAAGCTATAACTGACCCCCCATTGCTGCACATTACATTTCTAGTGTCCCCATTACCTCTGTCATTTATACAAGTATACCTGAATTTATAGAATATTTGTATAATCAACTTTTGAGGGTATTTATAGTCTTAGCATTCACTACATCTGACAGTAACTTATTCCAGTGCTCAAGACGCCTATAGGAAAAGCTTTTTCCCACGCTTGTACTACATATTTTAGCTTTGAGTTTAATTCCGTTTGTCCTGGTAACCGATTTTCTTTTATTTCAAAAAGATGTTCGTGATTTACTTTACTGAACTTCAGAATTTTAAACCTTGGATTAAGTCACCACAAAGTCTACATTCTTTTAAGAGAGAAGAAATCCAATCATTTTAGTCTCTCTTCATATGTCAGATTTCTAAGGGATCAATTTTTTTGCACATCTTTGTACTTGCTCTAATTTTTCCTCATGTTTTTTATAGTTTGGGGGCCAAATCTGGACTGCATATGTAAGGTGTGGTCTTATTAGAGAATTGTTTCTGGGGTCTTGTAATCTATTTTCCAGGCTGTGAAACTTAACATTTAATTCCCTTTTTTACTTGCTGCTTGACATTGTTTAATGTACTTCAGATTGTTGCTAATGACAACTTCGAGGGCCTTTTCTTAATTTACTTTAGTTAGAGAGTTTCCATATAGTTTGTAGTCGTAATATATACTTGTCTCCAAAGTGCATAAATTTACACTCATCTACATTAAACTTCATTTGCCATCTGTCTGACTATTCTGCAAGTAAGTCAGGCTCTCTTTGAATCATTTTGCAATCCTGCCTGTTTACAGCTCTACCTCCTAGTTTAGTAGCATCAGCAAATTCGGAGATTCTTAGATATGAGACCGAGTTCTAGGTCATTAAAGTATATTATGGAAAGAAATGGACTTAGGACTGACCCCTGTGGCACACCACTCGTTACGTCTAGCCAATCTGAGGCTTCAATTTTTAATAATACACACTGCTTTCTTCTGGTAAGCCATTCTCTGATCCATGTACAGAGTTCTTCACCGATTCCCTGTGCTTTGAATTTATGTAATGTGCTTTGAGATGATGTAAAAGTCTATGGTAAGTGTGTGAAAGTGTGAGAAAGTGCAACCGCGACTAGTTTGGAAGAAAATGAAAATAACTGTTAGTGCTTATGCACCTGGTAGAAAGAAGAGTGAGGAAGAGAGGTGAGTGTTTTGAGAGGATCCAAGTCTGCAATTTTTATGTGAGGGATTCATTATTTATTAGTGGTGGGTGGTATGAATTCAAGAGTGAATAATGTGGCAGTTGAGGGTATACTTCATTATGCAAAAGGAGGGTAAGAGGGGGGGGCTGGAAACCCTTCCCCTAATGTTACTTTCGAAAGGAAGTACAGTCATGCAAAGGAGCCAAGTGAAGATTTTTTCCTCTAAGGCTCAATCATCTGTTCCTAATGATTTCTCACTCATGTGGGAAACAGTAAACATGAATGAAAAAATTTTACAAAGAAAAATAACACACTTAAATGAAATAGCTTGATAAAACCAATGGGCACATTTTCATAAAAAGTTTTAGCTAGGTCTTCTGGCACAATGAGAATAACAGTAGAAGGGTACTGAAAATAATTTATTAAATAGGACCTCACACAATGAAGTTTTCATTTCTTAAGTTTTTGTTTCTTACAATATCAAGTATTGTACAATTAGTGTATCTTATTTACAAGGAAGAAATAATCATAGTTATCATACAAGAGTTCAGTGAATATGGTGTGCATGGAAGACTTCTGAATGCAGTAAAGCACTTTTTTAATTGAAGTACAGTAAATCGTGAAAGTATTAGTATGAAAGAGTTTTCTGAAATGAAAGAGAAATCTGTCAAGATTGTGTGATGTTAATATGATCACTCAATATTTTGATGGGGCATTACATGACATGAAAGCAAGGTAGGATTATTTATTTGATGTGATACTTAACTGTGGAGAAACAGATTGCGAGTTGCAACTGGCAACTAGTGCTGCTTCCAGATGATGCTGTGCTTTTAGTTAAATGAGACAAAGACCTGGAAAGGATGACAAGCCATTTCAATGATGGGCCAAGGAAGAAGATGCTGAAACTGAATTCGAAGGAAATTAAGAAGCTAGTTTCTGGATGGGATGGGAAATCAGTGTCAGATAAGTTCCCAGACATGGAAGCTGTGGTTTAGTATTTGGAAGTAAAGAGTCGTTATGACTGTAGTGGAAAAGCTTCAGTTAAAAGTACAGTCCTGCAAGAGAGAAAAAGTGAAGATGAACTGAAAGCTCTGGTGAATGAGAAAACTTTTCATGTAAAGTGAACAGGAAGCTTACATATAAGAATGCTTGTCCCAATGTAAAAACCAAGTGTATATAGGTCAGGAAATGAAAAATATAGATGAGAGAAGGGAACATGGTGTGAATGAAGTTGAATACCTCAACTGAAAATCAGCTTAGTACATTTTGTGAAAAAGTAAAAAGTACTGTATAAATGTGGAAATCCACATTTCAGTTTCAGCATACTATGGATAGGGGCTGAAGGTGTGAGCAAGTGAAGTTTGGATGCTTTAGGTATCTAACCACTCTTAGGAACTGGGAGTGGAATGATAATGCTGACAGACTGCAATCTAAAAAAAAAAGAGGGCAAAGCTATACTTACATAGCAATGAATGTGCATAAGATAAGTGGTCCCCATAAGTCCCCTGAAAAAAGAAATCAAAACATAACTACTCTTATCACACACAAAACCTACAGAATTCAGTAAAGGATGGTAAATAATGAAACAGACAAGGTATATCTAACTCCAAGACTTGGTAAATGCTATACTTCTATCAGAAACAAATATCTAGTACACTGAAAATGGTGATGTATATCTATCTATATAGCAAACCTGGCAAATGTATTGTCAGGGAAAAAAACTTGTGTTTGCAAGCTGTTGCAGCTAAAAGACTCACAAAGCAATTTGCAATATCATACATACATTCATATTTATTATACCTAATCGCCGTCTCCCACGTTAGTGAGGTAGTGCAAGGAAACAGATGAAAGAATGCCCACACACGCACATATGCATACCTATACATTTCAATGAATAAAAACTTCACTGCTTCTAACAACTTGCCTCCCACACCTTTCTTCCTTACATTAATCAAAACTGGATATAATTCCTTAACTTGCATCTCTGGCTTTCTGTGAATCAATAGTCAATAAATTTTTTTATATAATGTGAGGAAAGAGGTTGTAATGTTTCTTAAATATATGTTACTCAGGGAAAAGGAAAAACATATGTAAAATAGGAAAGGGAGAATAATAAAGATGGGCAGAAACACAAAACAAAAATCTGGGAGTGTATGTTGATTATGTGAAACAATCTTTACCTGCTAGTGCTTTTATACTGAATACTTTACAATCAACAACTTATAATTATAAATGCCCTCAATCTATGAAATACTGCCCTTATATAACAATGAGCATCAAAGTAATTCAAAATATACATACATTCCTTTAAGAGTGCCTTCTTCTCCTTGGGATATAGAACATGGAAGAATTTTGTCCCAACAGCTCTTAAGTCACGCATCTGGAAAGTGAAAGATTACAAAAAACTCAAGTGGTATGTGGAAATTTGAAAGATTGAAGTTTATACAAAATTCATTTTCATTGCATAAAAGCTGTAAAACAAACACAAAATCAAACATACCAAAAGAAAAAAACATGAATGGACAGCATGCTCACTTGAATACACTCAAATTTCCTATTTATGTAGGAGAGAGAGGGAGACCAAGACACAGATGGCATTAAGTAAAAGGCTGGGAAGGGGTTGTTTATGCTTTACACATGCACATAGTATTTGTCTGGCTGTTTTACTTCCATGATATCAGACAACTTCCAAAACACTTTGATATTTCTTTGGGTGTACTTAACCTATCCCATTGGGAAAAATCTTGATACTATTTGTGACTGCTTCATGTATACACTGCATACATCCAAAAAACAAATATATGTGAAAAACTTACAATAGTTTCTCTAACTGGTTCATCAAGTGTATTGTACTCTTCTGCTTGTGTCTTCCCCACAGTACCAGGGACAGACATTTCACCAGACACTTCTCCATATCCTCCTGGGTCTACAAAGTCTGGGATCTGATAGAACATCCAGATTAGTTAAAAATGCTGATAATAGGTACCTTGAAAAAAGTTGAGAAAGCAAGGGATATTATTAATAAAACAGTAACGTATGATGCAGCCATTAGAAAAAAATATGTGGTTATCCTCTTTGACTGACTTTGGGAAATCACACTGTAGCCCCTGATACCCTAAAAGCTCTTGACAGAGTGTGGCACTTGGGTACAATCTCCATGATACCTTCTTTTGGCTTCCCTCACTCATCTTCCAAATCTGTTGTTCTTTTCTTTCTGGCTAGTCTATCTTCAAAACTGTTCATGGATCATCCTCTTCCTCTTTTCCACTAAAAACCAGTATCCATTTTTATCAAGGATTTCCTTTCTCCAGCAAATAATCAAATGCACTTACACACTGACAAATCAAAACTGCCTTCTGCAACTTCTTTTAATTTTACTAACATCTGGACATGATTTTCCTACAGGGCAGGCAAAATTAAGTTTAATGCCTCTGCAACCTAATTTTTGCAACTTTCCCATCTCTGAAGACTATAATTCCACCAATTGATATAATAAACATATATGGTATCATCACTACACCTATCTTGGAATACCCACGTTACAAAGATAGCTAAGTCTGCCTCTATGAATGTCTGAAACCAGTTCAGATGCCAAAGTCTTTTTTTATGACAAGTTCTCTGCACAAATCAAATTCACTTACTGTGCAGACAATTTTCATTGAGCACATCTAGAGAAGTTCTCTCTTCACATATTCATGTGATAGGATTAATTCTAAAGCAATCTGACTTACCAACTTTCCCAATCTTAACATAAGCACTGACCAAACAAACTGGTTTTCACTCCCTTTTCTATAGATTGTACTTCAGTTTCTGCCCTAACAAATGACTGCTTGCATGCTTCCACCTTCATATTAACTCAACCAAGTCATACTTGGCAAGTCCTTACATTACAATATTGTTGCACAGCCATTTGCAACACATGAATGTTACTGATATGTCTGTTTCCCACTGTATTTGGGAATCAATTTTCACATATTTCCTAATAGTGCATTATCTGTTTCCTCAAGAACTGTTAGATTCTTCTCTACTGTGCATCCCATGCTGTTTCTCAAGATAGCTAGCAAAGTGTTGAAGAGTTCTGGGCTGCGGATGTGTAAGAAATTCTCTTTTTGTGCCTTTCACACCTTTGGATTTCAGAGATAGTATTTTTACTCAGTCTTCCATGATAGTCACGCCAGTAGAATGTTAACTGCAAATGTAAGTTGGGAACCATGGTTTCTAGGATTTTCCATGTATAGATGATGATATACCTCTCCCATCTGCACTCCAGGGAGTTTAGCCTCAGAGATTTCAACCATTCCCAATAATTAATCACCTCTACCATATTAATCTATGCTGTGAAAATCTCTGAACAATTTCTAATTATGCAATTTTGCCAACCCTGTGGGGTGAAGTTTGAATACAACAATATCAAAATCATGAAAGAATCAGCATCTTCAATAATGTCACCACTGGTTTTTCTTCCCTAGTCTAGAAGGTCTGCAGAATTCTGCCTACCATTATTCTGTTTTCTGATATGTTTGCAAAGCTTCACAGGTATTTCTGTAATCTCAATGAAGCATATAAATCACCCAAATCATAAGCAGCCATTTCCTAAAGCGACTTTTGATATGGAGCTTCATTGATGAGCTACCATGTTATGGTTGATATCAAAACTGAAAAGCATACACCAAAATTCAAAAACACGACAACTGAGTACAAAAAATGCACATGTAATATTGTAGAAGACCTGTTCAACTAATGAAATGTACATCAACAATTTATTGCTCTCCTATAAGTATCAAAAATAATATTTTCCTAGTTTCTAAAAATGGGTGTTTTATGGAAGAAAAATAATTTTTCTCAAGAAAAGAAAAACCATCATATAAACAAAACAGCCAAGAAGCATGTGATATTGGCCTTAACTTACCTAAGGGAAAAAAAATTCTAGAGTGTATATTGTTTCTGAAAAAGTGTATATAATCTTACTCCAATATCAATTATGTGGTTTTTGATATTATTCACTGTCTGTAAAGACTGTTATGCCTGCCATTTGAGGGGGTTTGAGAGGTGTGTCTATCGGAATGTTCACAATGCCTGACAGGCTTAAAAATGCTGACCATAGGAATAATTTACTTTTTGTCATATAAAATATACCGTAAATATGGTATCTACTGCCAAGGGAGCTTAAACGACAATCTCTTATGTTGATTTTGGACAAGTGGTTCACCTGCTGTTATGTCACCCTTACATATCCCTCAATCTTCACAACTCTCTCCATTAATCCCTTACGTAATATTACCAATATCACTTACCAACATAATACACTCCATATCATGCTCTGCCACATGTCCTATTATATTAACAATGAATAAACTAGGCAAAACAAAAACAATAACCGAAGCTATTTATGCCACGTGGCTAAGTAACTACTTATCAAAGTTATACTTCAAAATCATCGAATAATACGGTGACTTAATTTAACTGAATAATGACTACCACATTTTCCCTACTCTTCGTAGCCTTCTCCCGGTATTTAAAAAAATTATTCTCATGTATTTGGGGGAAAACAAACACTCCAAACAATGCTCAACCAGTCTTTTCTCAATATTCCTAATGTAGATTACCATCGCAAAGCAAAATCAGTGATACAAGGGCAAACTCAAGTGACTCTCATGTACATATTCACATAAATTTTTAGTTTGAACTGACAGCACAGAGCAACAGGTCATAAATATACCAAGGAATTACAAGAGGTAATATGGTGACAGTCACATGCATTAGTTTGTTAAACAGAACCCTCAAAAAATATCGTTAATAACTCTATCAATAAACAAAACCCAGACTAAGTAGTGAAAATAGGTTTCTTGCCTCAAGTTTTGTGTTATCCACGTCAGCCATGTCTTGTCAGCTGTTTACAACAACAACTGAGAGATTGGTTCACATTTGGTCCTTATCAAATTATATAATTCATATATATTGTTTAATGTTGTGTATTATGTTAGAATTACTCTAAGTTCAAAAATAAGGTTGAACACTTCTTATTCAACAGTGAATGGGAAGGCGCATTTAATCTTTTTTCTTCAGGGAAGAAATTCTACTTTATTATATAATACAAGAAATTAAAACTAAGTTCAGGAGATTTTTTTGCTCAAGAAACCTTTTGTTTCGAAATTGAAAGATAAGATATTCAAACACTTCTATACTTAAACTAATATGCTCTCAGCTACATATACATACTCAGTAAATACGATGCAAAGGAGCAGAAAATATTTTGAAATTACTTCATTTAACAGGTTAACTGAATCTCATAAAGACAACTAAATGATATTTCAACGCCAGACTTGTATTCAGCATGAAAAATACTTCTTATAATGAGTTTTAAAAGATAAGATACTCAAACACTTCTATACTTGAACTAATCATGGCAAATATATCATAATGCTCTTAGTCACCGATACACACCCAGTAAATACGATGCAAAGGAGCAGAAAATATTCAAACATTTCTATACTTGAAATAGGAATAGACCATATATCATAATCCTCTCAGTTACCTATACATACCCAGTAAATACAATGCAAAGGATCAAAAACATTTTAAAAATCAACATGATTTAAAACGTGAAGTGAATGTCATATATACGTCTAAACGACATTTTAACTCTAGATTTGCATGCAGTATCAAAAATAGTTCTTATAATGAGTTTTTAAAGGAAATCTATTTTTCTGAGTAAAAATGCCAAATATTAAAGGGTATGTTTTAGCTCATAAAACCTTTTGTTATAAAATTGAAAGATAAAATATTCAACCACTTCTATACTTGATATCATCTTGGAAAATATATCATAATGCTGTTAGTCACCGATACACACCCAGTAATTACGTTGCAAAGGATCAGAAAAAGTGAATTCATTTAACAGCTTAATTGAACGTCATAAAGACGACAAAACGATATTCTATCACCAGATTTATATTTAGCATAAGATATACTTCTCATATTGAGTTTTTTAAGGAAATCAATTTTTCTGAGAAAAGTGCCAAAAATTGAAAGTAGTAGTTCGGGGTATTGCTTAGCTCAAAAAACTTTTTGTTTTATAATTGAAAGATAAGCTATTCAAACACTTCTATAATTGAAATTATTTTGGAACATTAGGTCAGGGTATGTTTTAGCTCAAAAATGATTTTGTTATAGAATTGAAAGATAAGATATTCAAACGCTTCTATACTTGAAATTTTCTTGGAAAATCTATCATAATGCTCTTATTAACCGATACATACCCGGTAAATATGATGCTACTATCAGTTGCATTATCGTTTCTACTTTCCAATTTTGATCAAACAAGTCCTTAATTTTAGGTCCTTAAGAGTTTATATAAATTTAAGTTTAGCATAACTCTTCAACCGTTTATGATTACACTGTATATTTATGTATATACATCCGCTGTAAGTACATTTTTAATCAAGCCAGGGGCGCAATTTCATTGCTTGCCATAGGCGCTATTTCCCCTAGGTACGCCCCTAAATTGGGTTACACTACGTTGAAGAAGGCATGAATCGCAGCATTCTAACCACTGAACTACAACCCCATCTCTCCCATGTGACTTAATAATGTTCGCTGTAATATTCAATATGGGAGTTGATCGAATGTATTTTGAACATTTTAATAAGAGAACGTTGATGTCTGTTATCTCGATATTATAGGGATGCATCGGGCTTGTGTTTTGTATTTTTCCTCCGCAAACCAAGATGGCTGTGAGGTGCCAGCCAAACTGTGCAGTGGAACATTTTCTCCCGAGAAAAATGCTTTGGTGTTGCTTAACTGTGTACAGGTACACATGAATCTTAGAGAAAATCGTTGGATATCTTGGGAGTATAACCAAATAGCTATGGTGAACAAGAATGAAATGTGAGTTAAAGAAAGAAATGAGAGCAACAAGTAGGAGTGATGGACAAGATACAGGAATTCCAAAACAAAGATATTTGAATTTCATAGTTATGCTGGACATGAACTAGGTATTTACACTTAATATGTTGGGCCAGTATATGCTACATGAAGCTATAGTAAATCAGAATGTGAGTAGTAGTTTTGTAGGTCTGAATGACCAAACCTTTGTACCCTGCCTTTCATCCTAAGGTACCTTCCATATAATTAAAGGCTGCTAAGTCGCCTATTTTGAATGATTGCAATGAAATAAGCGTAATTATTGGCTGGGGTGGCCTTTTTGGGACGTCGAAACTGCCTTCAAGGCCACTGTGTTACCGACAGCTTAAAACCTTGCCCAAAATCTGAAGTGCCTACACCCAAAATCAAGGGACATGGATGCTACAATTCGACTGTTAAAAAGTGTGCACAGTGACTACATGTACGTACAGTATTTTAAGATAACTTGTTGAACTAGCCTATAAATTGCATGAGGCAGTTGGACACTGTCAGTGTGTGGGGCAGTAGCATTGGAGATTAAATCTTTCTATGTCGGGGCTAAGACGGTGGTGGGAGTGCGGCCTAGCCAGAACGAGACGACTTCTGTATCCTCCGCCACTCATGGAATTTCTCCCAACAAATAACCTAGAATGTTTGCAGGGGATTTTCCTGGGATTTAAAAGAATCCTAGACTTTTTAAGAAAGTTGTATTTGTGGATAGATATTGTTATATGAGTTTTTACTCTGACACCGCGAGTGCGTTTTTAGTATATGAAATGAAATTGCCTTCCACACTTCTTTGAAATTATTTTTCTTTTCATATACGCCAAAATAACATTATGCGCATCTTTTGCTTTTAGGTTAATATTCTTTCTAGAATCATTATCAGATATCACCTACTTCATTCAGAGGTATTAGATGTATTATATAAAGGTGCTTCCATATTCACAACCAAAAGTTAAATGAGAATGAAATTTAAAGTCCCTGAAAAGCAGAGAATATGAAATCAACTCCCATTAGTAGAAGCTGACTCTTAAGGGTCACTTCGAAGGTCATGCCATAATTCCCAGGGCCCGCATTCTCGTAATCAATAAAATTAAGTCCAAAATGGAAATCAAAAAGTGGACGTAAGCACGGCACACACCATGCGACATACTGACCAAGTCATGTTTTCCCATTCATTCGGCCATCATCATAATTTCTGGGAAGATGCATGAACATATGTGACAACTCTGCTGCTGACGCTGCCCCTCCACTGGACATTTTCTGTCTTGTAGTGGTAGTAGTAGTAGTAGAAGCAGAAGTAGTAGCGTAACTCAGGAGGAAGCGTTTACTTTCCGGTACTTGTGCTGTCTTATCGTGATCTATGGTGGGCCATATGTTCCTCCTCCTTGGTCACAGGGAGTTTCATTCCCTTATTTCACCTTCAGGAAATTAAATGCCACTTAATCTAAATACTAGTTAGTATTAGCATTTGTTTTTAACAAGTACCGAGACATTGGGTGTAGCTAACATAGCCACAGTGTAGCCGAGCTAATGTATTGATACTAATGACAATAATAAAACAACAGTAGAAATTATGGTAATAACAAGTACAGATTATATCAAAATTGGTACCTTTATATGAAAAAAGATGATATAGTGATGACTGAATTAGATATTATAATGATAGTGATGATGATGATAATGAAAACTACATAATAATACATACAGACAGTATATACATACTATCATTTCCAGTGACTGAGAACCCTGGTTGTGGTGAAGCAGCTGTGTGTGTACACCATCCTGAGACCTTACTGGAAATCAACTCCAGCTACCCATGTCTTTACATTTAGAACTTGGTGTAAAGGGAGCCTCTGCTGAGGCAGGTGAGCTTTATTTATCTTTATGGTATTGAATTTTGGTATAGCCTTATTTATTTAGTAGGGGTAAATAAGATGTATGAGGAGGATATTCTATCATATGTTCTTTTTCGATCAGATGATTGTATGACAAAGTGAAGTGAAACAGTTGCTCATATCCAGAGATGGGTGCCTTTAGCATTAAGGAGCAAAAGAGGACAGTAACGTCTTAATAAACCAGTAGTTGTTTTCCTCAACAACTTACTTCATCAGTGTTCCTAGTATCAAATGTTTCAGAGAATATCAAACATATTAGCCGCGTATTTCCGTGTGACATCATGCCGTATCAGACACACCTCTTGCTCTCATACAGTCTGGTGTACAGTGTACAGTTCTCTGGTCGACTCCTCGGTAAACCTTGAATACAAGGGATCTGACATATTAAGGTAAATGATACATACTTTGAATCATTAATGCTTTATCAGTAATCTTATTAAGTTATATAACTCATAACAACAATAATCATTACAGAGATATATCACTTGGAAAAAAAGGTAAAAAATCTACAATTTGATTTTATTATTATTTACATTTCCTAATAAAGCTGTACCAATATGTCTAGAGATATTCTATGAACTAAAGTATTAATAAACTATTGACATAATGTTACACTGTAGTGGAGGAGGGACATGGGTTAGCTACTTTCTACCTACTCTTTCCTGTCGTCAGTACGTCTGTCCTATAATACTATCAGCCTCCTGGCATAACATTACATTTCTGCCCTAGGCTATCCACATAAGACTAAACCATGTTCCAATAATAATGACATAAAACTTTTTTTATTTGATCTATCGCACCAAACTGTTTTTGTCACCTTCAACAGAGGTTTTAGTGTCCGCTTTCACGTTAAACTTGCATCATCTTCATGTAAGTAAAATCCTAGAACTTTTCACCTTAGTTTTCATTGTTTTTATCTTTATGTTTTACCGAACTTCTGTTGTGCCTTTCCCAGTGGGTGAGGCGCATCGCGAGGGTCAAGGATGCGTCAGGTTAACGTAGTTCAGGGGACGAAGCTGACCACTGAAGGTAGCCCCTGGATGCTTCCAACATGGCTTCATAAGACGTAAATCACGTACCTCACTCCTTCATCATGGACATCCTCTTCACGTTGCTCACACAACTCTGAGTAACAGGGCTGGCGTAAGAGACTTCAGTTGTCACGGTGAGCGGTAACCAACGTAGGAAATCCCCCATTGGCTGGGTGACGTGCTTTATCCTCCTCGTGAAGCTTGGTGATACCCTAAACCACCTTCCTCCACCATTATACAATAGTAAGGTATTTTGGAACTCTGGCACGTTCACTCTTTTAACTTTTCTACATGAATCAAACCTGAATACATTGCTATATTGTCACGTGTCGTCTGAACGGACACTGGACTGATATATCTTTGTTGTCGAGTATTATGTCAACAACTACTGCATCTCTCAGCACCTGGTTCACGTTATGTTTGCCCTTCCCCAGTGTTTGCCTGAAGGTGTTGTGACACTTGGTGTGTGTGACACTCATCACCGCTTTCCTACACAACACAAATTAAGAATTTGCACGTCCTAATAGCGACAGATTTTCACCACACACAAGATACAAGAACACACGACACGTTTTAGATATCTTATTATGCATCTCGGTACAGCTGACTGCTCCTTGAAACATATTTGCCATCACTTTCCTTTGTGAATATTTAAACGCCACATTTCGTCTTGATGAGAATGTATACAACATTACACTCCAACAAATGTTATCATATCTCGTAAAACTTATACTGCTTTGTGGTTCTTTTTTACCTCACTAACTTGCACCATTTTGTGTCACTTCACACTGCATGGTGCCTTCTCGTTTCTAGTTAGAAGTCTGCTACAGGGATGTTAACACTAAAGTTCTCACCTACCACTTTCTCATCCAGTAAAAGAAAACATCTGACTCACACTTCAGGTCACCTTCAGAAAAACTGTAACCCGACAGCATGTTTCACCACAGGAAAATATTATACAACTCATGTAGATGCATATAAAGTGATATGTATATAAGTAGATCAATAGATATAAAATTACTTAACGATTCAGATCAGATTCTGAAAATATGAACCCTGTTCTTGTTAGCCAAATCATTTGTCATGAAAAATGTTAGTATTTTCAGAGATTAAAGTCAGGAGGTAAAAGCACTTCAGAAGTCACTTTAGGGGTTAGGTTAAGAGTCTGCCTGCCACTGTGTGGGATGGGTAATCTCCTCTAACACCCACCAAGTACATTATCAATTTTCAAAATAGAAAACGAGAGTCACAGAATGTGATTTCACAGTCGAGAGCGTCCGTCCGCTCGTTGTAAGC